>OY755242.1:13451435-13591435 GCA_963576725.1 Azorinus chamasolen
AAAGCATCATATCAAGTAATATATAAAGTAACTCATTAGCAACTCATTAGTAGACATTTACAATACATTCGATTAAGTAAGATTAGGTAAAACAAATCATGGATTTAAAAGATATAGAATAAATTTTGAATAGCGCGGCATAAATAAAAACTATGGAGAATGGACACCATATCTTAGATTGTATTTAATTTGAAGCCTTCCAAGCTACTATTTGTTACTACAATGGTTTTATTTTATGCAAAATCAATAGAGTCGAGAAAATCAAGTTCTTGGCAGTGCAAGTAATTAACCGTTGTGTACTTGGGAGTAGCATACTTAATATATTTACATAAGTTAATTACCGTAGTTACATTACTACAATCCAATAATTCCACTTGTTTTTGCATATTTTGTCTTACCCTATAATATTGTTAATTATTAGCTCGTCTGTTTCTAAGAAAGGCCGAGTTATTGTGATCACTGGGTCGTAGGCGTTGTTGTAGGCATTTACGTCGTCGACATGCAAAAACTTTAGTAGCTGATCAATCAAAAAGTATAAGAGGTAGCAACATAAAACTTCATAGGTTGACAGATGTCTTTGAGGAAAAGTGTATGCAGAGGACAATCGCCAAATCAGATGAGTGTTGGCGCCGCATGCGGTTCTTGTTGTACTTTATAATTCCCTGATCTTCAAATGCGCTGAATTTAACAATAAATAAACTCAAGATCATGTCCACTGCATAACTGACACATTCTTTCACTTCTCTGTATTCTATGCCTATCATGCATTCCCGTCTGAATGAGGAAAGTGTGTGCTGTTGACATAAATCATTTGGTACATTTATATATTTCACAGTGATTCTATCAACGTTTTTATAAGTAGTTCAAATACATTGTACTAGTAGGTCACAGGTCTAATTGCGGATATTCTTCTGTCCACTAAACAAGGCAAATTGTTTCATGCACAGAAAAAACCCCTCTTGAATATTCCCCCACGTGCTGAACGTTGTGATATGACTGAAATACATGTACTGTCAATGCTAATTATGCATGTAAGAATGAGTCTGTGATGACATATTAATCCTTTCCTTCATACAAACGCATTTCCCGCATTTCCAAACAGTAGACCCTGATCAGACGGATCCTATAGGAGCCGTCTGATCAGGGTCTGCTCTGTTTGCTAATTGAATTTGACTGATCTGTTTATTTAGTTTCAAAAATGACTGCAATGTTCCTCTTTCCATATTTTCATTATACCTGTCTTAACTATGAATATTCATTAGGTATTGAAATTTTGACTGGACATAGAACATTGAAAGGGTTAAAACAGTTTCACACAGGAACATGACGGAATAAAGGTTAACTACGAATCTCTGCAACATTAAAGGTTTTTTATATATACCATTTTTATGAATTTTGGTCTTTCAGAAATATGGTGAACAGGATATCCGCTGGGCTCATCGTAACACACTGCCGTATGTTGAGGCTACACTTATGGAGATACAGAGACTGTCAAATGTTGGTATGTAAATGAGCTTTATTGTTCATTGTCACAAAAGAACAGCAGAAAAAACCCACATTATAACATTTAGCAAACAACAGAGACAAGTATATATTAAATTCATGTATGCAAATATCGGAAACTTAGATATAAAATTATGCAAACAGTTCGGATCCAACAAAGGAGACCAAAACATTGAAGATCTAACTTTAAGAGACACCATGACCCTCTTGTTAGTCTAAGTAAACGTTAGTTAAACACTAACCCCATAAATACGCCTTTACAAACAGAGTAGAGCCAAATTAGAATGCTCCTGTAGGAGCCATCTGATCATGCTCTGCTCTGTTTTGCTTTTGAAATTATACAAATCTGATTCTATAGTTTCTGCCAATACCAAAATATCCCGTGTTCATTTGCCATTAGAAAATATTAGCAGACAAATAGTTCATATTGTCGACATTATTTCGTAATGGTTAGATACATGTATTAACTATTTCCTTCATTTATAAACAAGTATTTTGTTTTAACTATTTTGTCCACGAATATTCAATAGGTATTGCAATTTATAGAACAGGGAAAGGGTTCATGGAGTAAGGGTTAATTAAAGCATTGGTACTTATGTTGATTCAGCTGAAATGTCTCTACCCCACACCAATGAGGTAGAGGTCACAGTACAGGGGTACACCATACCCAAACACACCGTTATACAGGCAAACCTCCTTTCTTCTAACATGGATTCAAGGCATTGGGACGAGCCTGAAAAGTTCAATCCGGAGAGGTTTTTAGAAGGAGGGAAACTAAAGAAGAATCCGGCATTCTTACCATTCTCAACAGGTAAGCTTGAACTTAGTACCCTTAGTACGCATTGCTTAGTTTCTATAACTCCTACTCCATCTGATCTGATCAGGTTCTACTCTGTTTGCTTATGGTATAATATAGATATGATTCTACAGTTTCTATAGTTATCTCTTGCACGGCCAAATTTTGTCATCTGCAAATTTTACCTCTGCTACTTTTTTCATTTTTTCATCATTTCTATTAAAACAGTCACTAGTGACTGTAACACATAGTTTATTTAGATCATGATGAGATACCGAATGTCTCATCTGGACTCAAACTGCTTGCAAAGGTAATCACAGATTCGACATTGGCAGGGAAAGAGTTAACACATTTAAACCTTGTTTGTAAGTGAACTTGCTTAAACATGTATTATCAGTCAATATAATTTTCATCTGTAGGGGTGGTTTTTGTCATGATTTCATTTGCTACCATTGAAAACTTATTTTCGAATTTAGTAATTGTTAGGGAAATATAAAACAATAAGCTTGCTTTGATTTCCTTTTAGTGATAGCTTCTTTTCAATGTAATGATAAAACACGGTGTTAGTTATGGAAAACTAAATTAAATAAACTATTTTCCTCGATGCTAATATGTTTTGGTGTGCAAGCTCATATTGCATGAAGACATGTACACACGTACATTCTCTATTCCGTAGGTCCGAGAATTTGTGCTGGCGAGTCACTGGCCAAGATGGAAATGTTTCTTGTTTTTACCAACTTCCTCCAGAGATTTACATTCAAGCGAGAGAATGATGATGTCCCAACTGGCTTCAAAAAGATCAGGAACAAACTTACATCAACACCTGTTGCTTTTAAAACAAGGGCTGTACCTCGACATACGCAGTGCAATGGGAGTACATCTGTGCATTGGTCTGTGTAAAACATCTCTCCACCTTTACTTGATGCATATTCATGGAAACTCTACTCATTATGAATATTAATTCATTTTTTGTATTAATCCGTTCTCTCCTGCTGACGCCTTTTTGCGCCTCTGTAAAACTCGTTTTTGAAATCATTTTGATAAATAGAGTATTTGCTCCATAGGAGCAATCGGTATATTAATTCAAAGAGATTGGGTCTAAAACCTAGGAGGGCATAGGTTGACGACCTCTCCAATACGACAATTTATTGCCTTTAAACAGTAAATAGTAGAAAGCCAGATATGTAACAGATCAGCACACAGAACAGACCCTGGTCAGACATCTCCTACAGGAACGACTGATCTGGGTCTACCCTGTTTGCAAAGGCGTCAAAAGGGGTGTCTGTTAGCCATCGCTTGGTGAACAATCACAGTGGCATGCAGGTTGCTTCTTTTTGCAGTATCGCTGATCTTAAGGTGTTTATTATTGATATGTAAATCGGTAGCTTGATGCAGGTCAAAAGTAATACAGAAAACTTCTATAGGAGTTTTCTGCATTACTTTGCCCGGCATTAAGCAACCACCTGCTTTTTAAGATTCATTTGTCCAATCAATAGAAGGACACTTAAGACATGTTTTATTGTACTTCATTGGAGGGATTGATTTGGAGAGCATTGTATACATGAATGTAATAATGGCGTCTTGTATTGAAATATATATTCCTGTTTATGTTTTGCTTGTTTGTATTGAGATTTTACGTCAATTTAATAGTAGTTCAGTCATATCTCGACGTCCAGCTGATTACAGGTGGAGGAACACCACTGAAGTTCTGCTTTACATGGAACGTCACTTACTAAGATTGAGCTATTTTAAAACAAAAAAAAATATGTATGGTCAATCCTGTTTATAACAGCCACATATTCACTTTATATAAGACTCGTAAACAACGAGTGGTTATTTGATGCTGGCCAAAAGGACTTTCTGTATTACATTTATACTGCATTAAGCTACCACTTGCCATAACCGTTTATCTCATAGAAATCACTTTAAATGCCTTTACAAACAGAGTAGACCCAGATCAGACGGCTCCTGTAGGATATGGGTCTACTATGTTTGCTTAAGATATACTATAGATCTGATTGTACAGTTTCTGCCATGGCCGTAACATTCTTTGATTATTGGCCATTATAAATATTCTGCTAATGAATAATCACGAGGTCGTGAATTCTTCTATAAATATTCATGAGGTGAAGCCTAAAACGGTAAAACCATAATACTAGACTTCGTTTAATTTCAATGTCTACATAGTAAATATTTCATGATAAAATAAACATTGTTTATTATGTTGTTGTCTATGTGTTAGTCTTTCATATTAGTATGTATATATTAACCTATTTCTATATCAAATGTCATTTCATCTGCATCAACCATTTTCATGCTAAGCGACTGTTGACTCACATTTAAGATTCTCGATGAGACGCCGGGTAACTCGCCGTGTTATCAGGATCCAAGCTGTTTGACACTCGGTCAATAGTTACTCACAAGTTTGATCGAATCGGATGTCGGTAAAAAGTTCAGCAGATCACAGATTGAGCAGAGATTATTTTTCAGCTAAAATAGGGCTAAGATTGTCGTCGCTTCAGGTTTCAAAATGGATATTCTTCAGTTTCTTTTCATTCACTTTAACCCGTTGTTTCATATAAACATGTGTTTACACTTTTGCAAACAGAGTAGAACCAGATCATATGACTTCTGTAGGAGCCGTCTGATCTGGCTCTACTCTTATTTGTTTATGGGAGTATCTAGATCCGACAGTTTTTGTCAAAGCCAAAAATTCAAACAATACATACGTATTCGGACTTAGTAAGTATATCGCATCTCCACCCGTTTGAAAATCTGAATACTTCAATTTGGTTACATTTGATCCCTTTGAGCAGCAAATAGTGCATGCTCTGTTTAAACAACCTTTTCTTGAGCTGTTAGATCTTGGTCTGCTTTATTTGCCTAATTTGTCTGTCCGTGTATTTAGGATAGTTATGGTAGAATGATTTTGTTATACCACAGTGTGAATATGTATAAACGCAAGCAACTCGGAAACAACAATGTCGAACTTAATGGTGCTAAATTTTGAATCTCTTCATGCAACCCTTTGTGGCATATTTATGTTTCAAAAACCTTTGTATAAATACATTTTAGCAGCTAATAGTATGGTTGGGTTTCGGTATCGATATGTATTTAAGTTTCTGCCAGAGCCAAAACTGTCGTGATAAAAACCAGTTAACCCTTTCGCTGCCAATGCCGGTGTAACGAAGTAAAGTGACCCCCATAGAATACTGACCCCCCGGTCAGTATTTTTTAAAAAATAGTGACCCCCCGGTCATAGTATTTTGACCCCCCAGTCATAATATTACGACCCCTGCACACGAAGAAAACTGACCCCTTACGAAGAATTGCGACCCCCCATAGAATAGTGACTCCCTGTCTTTGTTTCAACAAAACATACGCCCGCACGCACACACACACACACACACACACAACACGCATGTACATAAACAATTACACACACGAACGCATGTACGCACACATACCGGTACACATATGAACGCACTCACGCACATATACCGATACTTACACATACACTTCGAAACACTCTCATACATGCAAGCACACAAACACTCACGCACACACTCACACGCACGTAGGAACACATGTATATATGAAGAGATCACTTAATGAATTGTAAAATTTTGTATTGACTTCTATCTGACACTTTACAAAACGTAAATAGCTGTTAAAATTTCAATAATCTAAGTTCTAACTTAAAATTTCATGGATGGAACATTGTGTCAGTCACTGTAAAACTAAACAAAACTTCATTTGGCAGTGGATTTTTGTATGGTCAATGCTGTGTGCAATGCCATATAACATATCCATATTTTGAATACATTTGTAATTTATCACCTATTGAAATTAATTGAAATAAGTCTCATCGAAGTGAGGCAACATAAGTGTTCGACATCATGCCTTTTGAATTATTTTAGCGAAGTGGGAAATAATTTTTATTTTGTTGTTGTTTTGTTTGCTTCGTCTACCACCACCACCACCACCGTCACTACTACTACTACTACTACTACTACTACTACTACTACTACTACTACTACTACTACTACTACTACTACTACTACTACTACTACTACTACTACTATAATTACCGGTACTACTACTACTACTACTACCACTACTACAACTACTACTACTACTATTAATCCCACAACTGCACATACTACTCCTCCTACTACTACTCCTATACCTCCTCCTATTACCTACCTACCTTCACACATACCCAATAAAAAACCCACCCACCCAAAACCAAGCCACCCACTCAAGCACAAACCTAACCACCCACAAACCCATCCACCTACTACAGTCGCTGCTGCTGCTACAACTGCTACTATTACTATTCCTACTTCCTAGTACTACTTCTGCTATTGCCTACTACATTCCACCTATACTACTTCCACTACCTATACTACTGCGCTACTACTACCTATACTACTACTACTTTAAATACTACTATCTACCTACCTACCTACCCTACCCTACCCTACCTACCTACCTAGTGACCGCACGGTCATAGCATTTTGAGCCCTTTTTAATGACCAATGACCAATGTGCACAACGTTCATTAGAACAAATGTATTATTTAGAAAGGGGGCACTTTTACTGAAGAATATCGACCCAGGTCAATATTCTTAAAAAAGGGCAACGCCCGGTCGTAGTGCTTTTTAATCTATCTCCAGTATAATTAAAGAAAGTTAAACTTTACTCGAAAAAAATTAACCTTGGTCATTATTATTATAGATGAAGTGACCCCCGGTCATAGCAATTTTGAGCAGCGGTTATTATATCATGACTAAAGCGCGCACAGCTAATTGAACCCAAGTATTTTGTTCATAGGGGTCACATTATCTTATAAAAAATATCGATCCCCGGTCATAGTGCTTTGACACACGTTCGTGATATGTTGAACAACCCCCGCAAACTTAATCTACCGCCAGTATAATTTAGGAAAGAGTTTAACTTTACTCGATTTTATTTAACGTTGGTCATAATTCTTACAGATGTAGTGACCTCCGGTCATAGCAATTTCAGCCGTGTTTATACTGTAATGACTTAAGCGCAATCCTAATTCAACCCAAGTATTTTGTGCATAGGGGGTCACATTTTCTGAAGAATATCGACCCCGGTCAGTATTTTTTAAAAAATAGCGACCCCGGTCATAGTACTTTGACACACGTTCATGATATGTTGGACAGTTCCCGCGACTTTAATCTACCTCCTGTATAATTTAAAGAAAGGGTTTAAAGCAGGAAATTACTAATACCAAGTCATACATTTCAGTTACCACTGACGAAAAGACCATCATTTCAGACCATGTCAAAAAGTGTGAACAATTTGGAACCGATATTAAAATTACACAACATAAACTTCCTACTATGTATTGGTTACCAAAACTACATAAAAAACCATATAAAGCGCGTTTCATTGCAAATTCTAGTTCATGTACAACTACTAAATTGTCTATACTTTTGACTTCTTGCTTAACGAAGGTAAAGGAACATTTAAGATTTTACTGTGATAAGACTTATGAAAATTCTGGAATAAATCTCTTCTGGTCTATTAAGAACTCTTCAGAAGTCTTAAACAAACTTAAGAACAAAAGGTATCTTGCATCCACTGTAAGCACGTACGATTTTTCTACTCTGTACACAACTCTTCCTCATGTTTTAATTAAGGATAAGCTTACTAACTTGATCCAGAAAGTATTTGCCCGAGAAAAAACATCATTCTTGGCATGTAATGCTGAAAAAGCTTTCTTTACTGACGAGCAAATGAAGTATTACACCAATTGGACTTGCTCAGAAGTTTGCGAAGCACTAACCTTTCTTTTGGACAACATATTTGTACGTTATGGGAATGCTATATACCGTCAGGTAATTGGTATTCCCATGGGTACGAATTGTGCACCACTTGTCGCAGATTTGTTTTTGTACTGCTATGAGAGAGATTTCATGTTGAGTTTGAATCCTCAATCACAAGAAGATGTTATAAAAGCCTTCAATGATACTTGTCGATATTTGGATGATATTTTTAACTTAGATAACCCTTTCTTTAATGCTCTGATTCCTACAATTTATCCTAAAGAACTCAAATTGAATAAAGCTAACCCGTCCGACAATTATGCAGCGTTTCTTGACCTAGACCTTAAAATTAATAATGGAATGATTTCTTCTAAAATATATGACAAAAGAGATGATTTTGATTTTAATATTGTAAATTTTCCTCATCTTGACGGGGATGTTCCCCGTGCTCCATCTTACGGGGTTTATATATCTCAACTTCTTCGTTTTGCTAGAGCTTGTTCATCTATTGACGATTTTAACAGTCGAAATCTCATTTTAACTGAAAAACTGCTTAAACAAGGATATAGATACCATAAACTAAGAAAAACTTTCTCTAAATTTTACTATCGAAATCTCTCGCTTATTGGCAAGTACAAATGTAATCTCAAGGTACTTTTGCGACACGGTATTTCACATCCTGAATTTTATGGTGATGTGATTTACAAACTTCGTAGAATTATTGGACATACCCATTTTCTCACTTTGTTCATCAAATATATAAAACAATTCATTAAAAAGGGATATGATCCTGTATTATTACAACATACTGCATGTTTGGTTGTGAACCCTTTTACAGTTGGCAATCACGCTGGCCTCTTTGCATGTACGCCGACAAGAAAGGTTTAGTACTCTATGAAGGCGACCTCTTCAATCCAGAAATGGAAGGAGAACGTCGGATATCTGTACTATTTCATTTTTGTCGTACCCTTTATTACTTTTCTACAGTTACTCTGTTTGCAGCTCAATCATTGAGTACACTAGCGATAGGTGGATACAGTATGTTCAATTAAATGTTTTTTGTTATACATGCACTTTACCACTGTATTTGCTGTCGCGGTTGTTGTAGATTAGTCGGAGAGGGGATACGTTTATTTACACTGTTTGTCTTTTAGGATGGGGATGGAATAAGGGTGAGGTTGGGCGCCCATAAACCGGTTTAAACCCCCGGTGATTTTTGTCACTGACCGTTCCAAGGCGGTACTTCCATCTTCCTCCTATTGAATGTTTGTTTTGTCTTTGTGCGTCTCTTGTTGTTTTTTCTACCCATGTACATTTGCTGTTTCCTTGTGTTGCTGTTCGGGCGAGTGTTTGTTCTGTATGTGGTATTTCCTGCATGACTCTTTTTTGTACTTTTACTCGTAAACTATTTAACTTTGGTCATAATTACAGATGTCATGATCCCCGGTCAGAGCAATTTCAGCCCTGTTTGTCATATCATGGCTAATGCGCGCCTTGCTAACTGAACCCAAGTATTTTGTACACAGGGGGTCACATTTTCTGAAGAATATCGACCCCCGGTCAGTATTTTTTAAAAAATAGCGACCCCGGTCATAGTACTTTGACACACGTTCATAATATGTTGACCAAAAACTCCTGCCAACTTAATCTACCTCTGGTATAATTTAAGACAGTAACTTTACTCGATTTTATTTAACCTGTGTCATAATTCTTACAGATGTAGTGACCCCCGGTCATAGCAATTTCAGCTGTGTTTATCCTGTAATGACTAAAGCGCGCAATACTGATTGAACCCAAGTATTTTGTGCATAGGGGGTCACATTTTCTGAAGAATATCGACCCCCGGTCAGTATTTTTTAAAAAATAACGACCCCCGGTCATAGTACTTTGACACACGTTCATGATGTGTTGAACAGTTCCCGCGACTTTAATCTACCTCCTGTATGATTTAAAGAAAGGGTTTAACTTTACTCGTAAACTATTTAACTTTGGTCATAATTACAGATGTCATGATTCCAGGTCAGAGCAGTTTCAGCCCTGTTTATCATATCATGGCTAATGCGCGCCTTGCTAACTGAACCCAAGTATTTTGTACACAGGGGGTCACATTTTCTGAAGAATATCGACCCCCGGTCAGTATTTTTTAAAAAATAGCGACTCCGGTCATAGTACTTTGACACACGTTCATGATATGTTGACCAACTCCTGCCAACTTAATCTACCTCTGGTATAATTTAAGACAGAATTTAACTTTACTCGATTTTATTTAACCTGTGTCATAATTCTTACAGATGTAGTGACCCCCGGTCATAGCAATTTCAGCCGTGTTTATCCTGTAATGACTAAAGCACGCAATACTGATTGAACCCAAGTATTTTGTGCATAAGGGGTCACATTTTCTGAAGAATATCGACCCCCGGTCAGTATTTTTTAAAAAATAGCGACCCCCGGTCATAGTATTTTGACACACGTTCATGATATGTTGAACAGTTCCCGCGACTTTAATCTACCTCCTGTATGATTTAAAGAAAGGGTTTAACTTTACTCGTAAACTATTTAACTTTGGTCATAATTACAGATGTCATGATCCCCGGTCAGAGCAATTTCAGCCCTGTTTATCATATCATGGCTAATGCGCGCCTTGCTAACTGAACTCAAGTATTTTGTACACAGGGGGTCACATTTTCTGAAGAATATCGACCCCGGTCAGTATTTTTTAAAAAATAACGACCCCCGGTCATAGTACTTTGACACACGTTCATGATATGTTGATCATATCCTGCCAACTTAATCTACCTCTGGTATAATTTAAGACAGAATTTAACTTTACTGGATTTTATTTAACCTGTGTCATAATTCTTACAGATGTAGTGACCCCCGGTCATAGCAATTTCAGCCGTGTTTATCCTGTAATGACTAAAGCGCGCAATACTGATTGAACTAAAGTATTTTGTGCATAGGGGTTCACATTTTCTGAAGAATATCGACCCCCGGTCAGTATTTTTTAAAAAATAGCGACCCCGGTCATAGTACTTTGACACACGTTCATGATATGTTGAACAGTTCCCGCGACTTTTTCTCTCTTTTTTTTTTTTTTCTTTTTTTTTCTCTTTTTGTGTTGCAATTTATGCTCTCGTTGGATCACCTCCTTTCAGAATTTATAATCTTCACAACAGCAGGTGTTAAGTGCTTGTGTGGCGGCCGTAAAACGTCGCCCCGTACTTCATTCTCAGTGTTGTTATACCTTCTGGTCCTTCGAGATCATGAATTTCAGTACTTCTTGTTCTGAAAATTGAATACCGCTTAAGCCGGTGCTAGGGGGCGTGAGCAGTGTTGCACTTTCAATTACTGTTCATGAACAGACTCAATAAAACCGAGTCTGCATTTTTCTCTTTTTGTGTTGCAATTTATGCTCTCGTTGGATCACCTCCTTTCAGAATTTTTAATCTACCTCCTGTATGATTTAAAGAAAGGGTTTAACTTTACTCGTAAACTATTTAACTTTGGTCATAATTACAGATGTCATGATCCCCGGTCAGAGTAATTTCAGTCCTGTTTATCATATCATGGCTAATGCGCGCCTTGCTAACTGAACCCAAGTATTTTGTACACAGGGGGTCACATTTTCTGAAGAATATCGACCCTCGGTCAGTATTTTTTAAAAAATAGCGACTTCGGTCATAGTACTTTGACACACGTTCATGATATGTTGACCAACTCCTGCCAACTTAATCTACCTCTGGTATAATTTAAGACAGAATTTAACTTTACTCGATTTTATTTAACCTGTGTCATAATTCTTACAGATGTAGTGACCCCCGGTCATAACAATATCAGCCGTGTTTATCCTGTAATGACTAAAGCGCGCAATACTGATTGAACCCAAGTATTTTGTGCATAGGGGGTCACATTTTCTGAAGAATATCGACCCCGGTCAGTATTTTTTAAAAAATAGCGACCCCCGGTCATAGTATTTTGACACACGTTCATGATATGTTGAACAGTTCCCGCGACTTTAATCTACCTCCTGTATAATTTAAAGAAAAGGTTTAACTTTACTCGTAAACTATTTAACTTTGGTCATAATTACAGATGTCATGATCCCCGGTCAGAGCAATTTCAGCCCTGTTTATCATATAATGGCTAATGCGCGCCTTGCTAACTGAACTCAAGTATTTTGTACACAGGGGGTCACATTTTCTGAAGAATATCGACCCCCGGTCAGTATTTTTCAAAAAATAGCGACCCCGGTCATAGTACTTTGACACACGTTCATGATATGTTGACCAACTCCTGCCAACTTAATCGACCTCCTGTATAATTTAAGAAAGAGTTTAACATTACTCGATTTTATTTAACCTGTGTCATAATTCTTACAGATTTAGTGACCCCCGTCATAGCAATTTCAGTCGTGTTAAACCTATCATGACTAAAGCGCGCAATACTAATTGAACCCAAGTATTTTGTACATATGGGGTCACATTTTCTGAAGAATATCGAACCCCCGATCAGTATTTCTTAAAAAATAGCGACACCGGTCATAGTGCTTTGACACATGCTTATGATATGTTGAACAGTTCCCGCGAACGTAATCTACCTCCAGTATAATTTAAAGAAAGGGTTTAACTTTACTCGTAAACTATATTTTATATCTTGTACATAGGGGGTCACATTACCTGAAGAATATCGACCCCCGGTCAGTATTTTTGAAAAATAACGACCCCGGCCATAGTGCTTCACACACGTTCATGATATAAGTATATGTATGAAGCATTCAGGAAACACCGCATAGAAAAAAACACACAACCGCCCAAACAGCACCAAAACGACAAACAGCAAATGTACATGAATATAAAAGACACAAAGTGACGCACGGACATAAGAAACAAACAACAGGGGGAAGATGGAAGTACCGCCTTGGAACGGTCAGTGACAAATGCCACTGGGGGTTTCAACTGGTTTCAACTGGTTTATGGGTGCCCAATCTCACACTTATTCCATCCCCACCCTGAAAAAACAGTGTACATAAATAAATCCCCTCTCCGACTAATCTACAACAACCGCGATGGCAAATACAGTGGTAAAAGATGCAGTGATCCCCGGTTATAGCAATTTCAGCCGTGTTTATTATATCATGGCTAATGCGCGCCATGCTAATTGAAAGTTTTTTGTACATAGGGGGTCACATTTTCTGAGGAATATCGACACCCATCATTATTTTTCAAAATATAGCGACCTCCAGTCATAGTGCTTTGACACACGTTTATTATATGTTGAACAGCTCCTGCGAACTCAATCTACCTCTAGTATAATTTAAAGAAAGGGTTTAACTTTACTTGTAAAATATTTAACATTGGTCATAATTCTTACATTTGTAGTGACCCCTGGTCATAGCAATTTCAGCCGTGCTTATTATATCATGACTAAATCGCGCAATGCTTATTGAACCCAAGTATTTTGTACATAGGGAGTCACATTTTTTGAAGAATATCGACCCCGGTCAGTATTTTTAAAAAATAGCGACCCCGGACATAGTGCTTTGACACACGTTTAACCGTTCATGATATGTTGAACAGTTCCCGCGAACTTAATCTACCTCTGTTGCAACCTGAATTGTAATAACAACCGGAATTGTAATACAATTTATTACAAAACTGGTTATGATGCGAAAACGTTATTACAATTGGTGGTCAACCTGAATTGTAATAACAACCTGAAGTGTAATAAAATAATTTTGTGTCTGTATTTGTGTGTCTATGTGAGTATCACGAAGTAAATACAGATTTTACTTCGTGGTGAGTATGGATGTGCGCACGTGCTAGTATGTTGATAGTATGTGTATGCGTGTAGTTTGTACGGGAGGGGCGCATGCATGTAGGCGCATGTGTACATGTATGAAGTAATACATCAGATATTCAAGATGATAGTACAACGACTTAGAAATTTTTATTACAAAACTGGTTATGATGCGAAAACATTATTACAATTGGTGGTCAACCTGAAGTGTAATAAAATAATTTTGTGTCTGTATTTCTCTCTGTGTATGTGTGTGTGTGTGTGTGTGTGTGTGTGTGTGTGTGTGTGTGTGTGTGTGTGTGTGTGTGTGTGTGTGTGTGTGTGTGTGTGTGTGTGTGTGTGTGTGTGTGTGTGTGCGTGCGCAGTGCTTGTATGTGTGTGGTTTGTAGGGAAGGGGCGCATGCGCTTGCGCGCATGTGTGCATGTATGAAGTAATACATGAGTTATTCTAGATGACAGTACAAAGACTTAGATATATTTATTACAAAACATTACTGTGTGTAATATGTGAAGTAATACATCAATTATTATTGCAGTACATAAACTCTTATTCTTATAAATGTGCTACAATCAATATATAATATTGGAATACAGTTTGTCAGTGATGTTGATAAAATAGGAAGAATTTACATACAATAAAACTCTTGAAAATTGAATACTGCTTAAGCCGGTGCTAGGGGGCGTGAGTAGTGTTGCACTTTTAATTACTACTCATGAACAGACTCAATAAAACCGAGTCTGCAATTTTCTCTTTTTGCATTTCTACTTTTGCTTTCGAGGGATCACCCATTTTCAGATTATATCTTCTATAGTTTCCAAAACAGTTTGAGGAAAGCCCTCTACTCAGAACATTTTCATAATGCGTGATACCACACACGCCCGCATGCGCGCGCACACACACACACGCATGCACGCACGCACGCACGCGCGCACGCACACACACACACATACGAAGACAGACATGCATACACACAGACAGACACACACACACACAGACAGACACATACAAACACACGCACACACAAACGCACACACACACGCACGAACGCACGCACACAATTTGTTATCATTACAATTCAAGTTGGCCACCAATTGTAATAATATGTTCGCATCTTAACCAGGTTTGTAATACATTTCGTTAAAAGTTCTGCAAAAATCGTTTACATCACTTAGTCAACCGGAACTGTAAGAAACACTGGGTATATTATAAGATATATTGTCTATCAAAGTTCCTCTTCAATTTATCAATACCATCGAAAAATCGTATTCTACTACTGTCTGTATACTATCATCTGGAATAATTTGTGTGTTAGTTCATTCATGTAGATATACGCTATTAAAGCCACCCCACACAAAAACACACACAAAGAAAACTTTTTTATTACAATTCAAGTTGTTGTATCAATTCAAGTTTACAACCATTTGTAGTAATATTTTCGAAACTTAACTGGATTTATAATTAATTTGTCTAATACAATCTGTTTACTATCATCTAGAATTATTTATGTATTAGATCTACTTCAAACATACACATGCGCAAGTCCCCCATCAAAAGCCAATAGTCATACACACACAACAGACACACATATACAGACACAAAACATTTTATTACAATTGTAATACTATTGTCGCTGCTAAATCAGTTTTGAAATAAATATTTCTAAGTCTTTATATTATCATCTAGAATAACTCATGTACTACTTCATACATGTACATATGTGCACACACGCTTGCGCCCCTCCCCTACAACCTACAGTCATACACATACAAACACGTGCGCACATACATACACAGAAAAATACAAATACAAAATTATTTAATCACAATTCAGGTTATTATTACAATTCAGGTTGACCATCGATTGTAATAATGTTTTCGCATTATAACCAGTTTTGTAATAAATAGTACTAAGTCGTTGTACTATCATCTAGAATAACTCATGTATTACTTCATACATGTACGCATGCGCACACACGCATGCGCCCAACTCCTACAAACTACACGCATACACATACCCGCACATTCATACGCACACACACATATACACAAATACAGACACAAAATTATTTTATTACACTTCAGGTTGTTATTACAATTCAGGTTGACCACCAATTGTAATTATGTTTTCGCATGATAACCAGTTTTGTAATAAAAATTTCTAAGTCGTTGCACTATCATATAGAATAACTCTTGTATTACTTCATACATGTACACATGCGCGCACACGCATGCGCCCATCACCTACACACTACACGCACACACATACTAGCACTTGCGCACATTCATACACACACACACAGATACACAAATACAGACACAAAAATATTTTATTACACTTCAGGTTGTTATTACAATTTAGGTTGACCACCAATTATAATAATGTTTTCGCATCATAACCAGTTTTGTAATAAAATTTTCTAAGTCGTGGTACTATCATCTAGAATATCTGATGTATTTCTTCATACATGTACATATGCGGGCACACGCATGCGCCCCTCCCATACAAACTACACGCATACACATACTATCAACATACTAGCACGTGCGTACATTCATACTCACATAGACCCACAAATACAGACACAAAATATTTTATTACACTTCAGGTTGTTATTACAATTCAGGTTGACCACCAATTGTAATAATGTTTTCGCATCATAACCAGTTTTGTAATAAACATTTCTAGGTCGTGGTACTATCATCTAGAATATCTGATGTATTACTTCATACATGTACACATGCGCCTACATGCATGCGCCCCTCCCATACAAACTACACGCATACACATACTATCAACATACTAGCACGTACGCACATTCATACTCACATAGACACACAAATACAGACACAAAAATATTTTATTACACTTCAGGTTGTTATTACAATTCAGGTTGACCACCAATTGACACACAAATACAGACACAAAAATATTTTATTACACTTCAGGTTGTTATTACAATTCAGGTTGACCACCAATTGTAATAACGTTTTCGCATCATAACCAGTTTTGTAATAAATTTTATTACAATTCCGGTTGTTGTTACAATTCAGGTTGCAACATACCTCCAGTTTAATTTACAGAAAGGGATTAACTTTACTCGTAAACTATTTAACCTTAGTCATAATTCTTACAGATGAAGTGACCCGGTCATAGCAAGTTCAGCACTGTTTATCATATCGTGGCTAATGCGCGCCATGCAACTTGAGCCAAAGTATTTTGTACATAGGGGGTCACATTTTCTGAAGAATATCGACCCCCGGTCAGTATTTCTTTTTAAAAAAATAGTAAGCCCCGGTCACTGTGCTTTGACACAAGTTCATGATATGTTGAACAGCTCCCGCGAACTTATGTGTGTGGCTTTTCCTGCTTGACTTTACTACTTTTTCATTCAACCTACCTCCAGTATAATTTTAGAAAGGGTTCAACTTTACTCGATTTTTATTTAACCTTGGTCATAATTCTTACAGATGTAGTGATCCATAAGTATTTTGTACATAGTGGGTCATATTTTCTGAAGAATATCGACCCCGGCCAGTATATTGTCAAAAATAGCGAACCCGATATTAACTCTATGATTCACGTTGATGATATGTTAAACAACTCTAGTATTTATTTATTTTGTATAAAGGGGGTTCACGTTAATCGAACAATACCTTTTCCTTTGTCATAATTCTTGTAGATGTAGTGACCCCAGTAATTGCATTTTGACCGTGTTTATTATACTATACTAATACGCACAATGTTAATTGAACCCAAGCGTTTTGTACATAGGGGGTCACATTTTCTGAAGAATACTGACCCCGGTCAGTATTTTTTAAAAAATAGCCACCCCCGGTCATAGTGCTTTGACACATATTCATGATATGTTAAACAACTCCCTGAAACTCAAATCTATCTCCAGTATAATTTAAGGAAAGGGTTTAACTTTACTCGAAAAATATTTAACCTTGTTTATAATTCTTACAGATGTAGTGATCCCCATTCATAGAGTATTTTTAGCCCCGTATATTATATAATGACCAATGCGCCCAATGCTAATTGAACTCAAGTATGTTGTAGAAAGGATGGATGTCATTTTTTTCTGAAGAATATCGAACCCCGGTCAGTATTTTTTAAACAATAGTGATCCCCGGTAATAATGATTTGGCCCACCTTCGTGATATTTTGAACAACACCAACAACTTTAATTTGCCTCATGTATACTTTACAGAAAGGGTTTCACGTATTTCGAAAAAAAATATTTAACCTTGGTCATAATTGTTACAGATATGTGACCCCTGGTAATATCATTTTGAGCCCCGTTTAATATATCATGACCAATGCGCGCAATGGACGCCAAGTAATACGACTTGTAATCATTATTCGTACAGAATATCACACACACTCACGCAAGCAGGCACGCACACGCGCGCGCACACACACACACACACACACACACACACACGCACATGCACGTACACAATCACTTATAAATAAACATCCTTCCGCACGCACCCACACATTCACACACCCCTACACAACATCGGAATACAATTCCATTTATAGAGAATTTTGTCAATTATTGTCGAAGAGATTCTGTTGATTTTCTTATATAAAAGGTCAAGCACGTGTGACATATACCATAGAAATATAGTGTGTACATTTGCAACAGGCCATTTTCCTCTGCAGATAATAAACATTAGATTAGTTGTTCATAATGTTTTTACTTCTATTTCAAACGAGCTTTGTAGAAAACTACACATCAAGGATTTGGTGCGTGTTTATTTTTTTCTAAAAGGACGAGTTTAATAGATCCAATAAATCACGAACACGAGTCTTATATTCTATTCATAACATAACCTAGAGAAGATAGTTTTCCTTGTGTGTTCGTCACCTATTTGTGGCTGCCTAGTAAGTCAAATGTATGACATCGAAAATATCAGCACCTGTTGAGTTTCAAAACAGTTTGCCAATCAGACTGAGATTAATCGTCAACTTTTATCCTTTTACAAAATGTATATTCAATTGAATTTGTGTTCGTTTATATTGCGAATTATTACTCAAGGGTACAAAATAAAATACACAAGTAGTAGTATTTGCCTTTATAAAAAGAAGAGTTTACTTACTGTAAAGATTTAAAAACATGATTTGACAAGTAAGGTCGGTCTACTAATACAACTACTTCTTTCACACCCTCTGTCACTTTTCTGCTAGTGTCAACATTTTTCAAAATATTGACAGTATCTAAATAATAAAGTGTTTCCGTTTACCCCCCCCCCCCCCCCCCCACCACCACCACCACCACGCTACCACACACCAGACACACACATACCCACTCACCCGATGCTGCAGCAACTATAACAACAACAACAAAACTGCAGCCGCAACAATATTAGGTTATTTGCAATGGTAACTAATTTGTTAGTAATAGTTGGGGCGGGGTCAATATTTTATAGATATCGCGGAGGGGGTCACTATTTTTCAGAGGGGAGTCGATATTTTTCAGAAAGGGGGTCGCTTTTTCTGAAGAATAGTGACCGGGGGTCAGTATTCTATGGGGGTCACTTTACTTCGTTACACCGGATCTGTGATTACCTATGCAAACAGTTTGGATCCAGATGAGACGCCGAGTAACTCGGCGTCTCATCAGGATCCAAACTGTTTGTTACTGTTACTATGTTTTTGAAACAAAAATGAAGAAAATAAAAAAAATGAAATTTTGTAGCAGACGACAAAGTTTGCAGACGACAGAACTTGGCAGCGAAAGGGTTAATGAATATTCATGAAGTCGTGGACTCTTGTATAGATATATTTACAGATTTAAACCCTAATTTTATAGCTCTACTTCGTTTTAACACTTTTCTTCATATAAACGCATTTTCACGCATTTGCAAACAGTGTAGACCCAGAACAGACGGCACCTGTAGGAGCTGTCTGATCAGGATCTGTTCTGTTTGCTATTGATATTAATATGGAACTAATTCTACACTCTCTGCCATAGTCAAAAATCATGTGTTTATACTGCTATAAAATAGTTTGGCTCATTAATATTCATGATACCATTATTTTTTTCTTTGATGAATACTCAACAAGGAACTTATTAATGGCAAGGTTTTACATATTAAATGTTGTTTGATAAAATTGAAAACATAAACACTATTTTTGCACATTTTATCACAATACTTTGCTATTTAACTATTTAGATATCGAATGCTGTATATTTCATCTGCTAATTCTTCTCATGCTATTAAGCGTGGCTTACCTAATATTTCCAACCAAACTTGAATCTTTTACAATTTTAACTTACACATAACCCTTTCGGCGGCAAATTTCTGTTTGTCGTCTGCAATCCAATTTTGTTAAATAATTCGGTAAAATCAGGAAATAAATAAATGCAAACTTCAAAGAAATAAAGCACGTATATAGAAATAGAGTTTGATGAAAAAAGTGAAGTCCCTGATCAGAAAAGGCGGCGTCTGATCTTGGACTGCACTATTTGTCGTGGTGCATTTATGCGACATCGGCGGTGAAAGGGTTAAGTAGTTCAGGCTTTATTATAAGGTATTGACAAACAGGTTGGATTTCGATGGGTCACTGGAGTTACCTAGTGTCTCAACTGGAGCCAAACTGTTTGCCAAATTTAGTACAGTTGCACTTAGCACAATAAGGGTTAAAAATTGTAAATAAACTTAATGAGGTTGAGGTGTTTTACGCATATTCCCAGAGAACAGTGAGCCATTTCAACGATGCCTTCTAAGACTTAAGATTCAATGATATATTGTTGACTGGTTTCCAGCTCCTGATAGACTTGTTGAAGCTAGGAACCAAGCAACATGTTTAACCGTTCCAGTGCTGGACACGAATCACTAATGTCATTTACAAACAGTGTAGACTCAGATCAGAGTGCTGCTAGAGGAGCCATTTCATCAGGGTCTGCACTGCTTGTCATGCTACCGTTTATTTATAAATATTCCCGAATGTTCACGGTAATATTGACCTGTTTGTATTTTGGAACAGTCTGTTTAAAATAAAATAATATTGAAAGGTTTAAGAGTTTTCTTAACATTTCAGTATGACAGTGTGTTAACCTTTACAATGCTGAATTGTCAAATGGACTTTTCCCAAAATTCAAACAGGTCACGTTTATGGTAAATATTTATTAAGTTTTTTTTAAAGAAAAATGTAACATGACAAACAGTGCAGACCCGGGTGAGAGGACTCCTCTAAGGTTCCTCTCATCTTGGTCTACACAGTCTGCAAATGCCATTAGTGACTCGTTTCCGACTCTGTGTTTGACCTGCTTGGATTCGGAGGAATACTGAGAGACTTGGTGCTCTTCTTGACTCAAGCTGTTTGTACTATTAAACCAGATAGGAAATGAGTTTATCCGAGGACACAATGTCATGTCATTCAAATGAACATGATAGAGTTGATTGATATCAGAAGTTGTACTAGCAGAATCGCTGCTTGCCATGGGGCATATCACAATCGCAAATTGACCTAGGACATACCCCAGTCGCAATCTGTCATATAGCAATCGGCGATGCTCCTGAATCGCAATAAATAAACAGAGCAGGTCCTGATCAGACGACTTCTATGGGAACGGTCTGATCTGGGTCTTCTCTGTTTGCAAGGGCATGAAAAAGCGTTTGTATGATGGAAAAGGTTTAACTAAATGTTGATATTAATCTGTTTCCCACTATCCGCGACCTGACTAATAATTGCAACAGTGTAGACCCAGTTGCCGAGTCATCAGAATCCGAGCTGTTTGACATTGGCTAACAGTTCCTCAAAAGCTTGTATTCCCGAATCGATAAAGAATAGCGCTAGATCAAACAGCTATTGTTGGATAAAGGTTGACACCTATGGTCCAGACTTAACGTAGCTCTCCTGATAACACACAGGAATAAAGCTCTCCTGGTAACACTTAGGAATAAAGCTCTCCTGATAACACACAGGAATAAAGCTCTCCTGATAACACTTAGGAATAAAGCTCTCCTGATTACATATAGGAATAAAGCTCTCCTGATAACACAAAGGGATAAAGCTCTCATGATAACACAGGAATAAATCTCTCCTGATAACACATAGGAATAAATCTCTCCTGATAACACGCAGGAATAAAGCTCCCAATAAAGCTCTCATGATAACATATAGGAATAAAGCTCTCATGATAACACATAGCCCCGAATAAAGCTCTCCTGATAACGAATAATAAAATAAATAGGAATAAAGCTCTTATGATAACGTCTAGGAATAAAGCTCTTCTTATAACACGTAGGAAAAAGTTCTCCTGATAACACGTAGGAATAACGCTCTAATGGTAACACATAGGAATTAAACCCATGGTAAAATATAGGAATAATAGGAATAAAAGCTCTCCTGATACCACATAGGAATAATAAAGCTCTCCTTGAAACACATAGAAATAAAGCTTTTCTTGCATATTTCATTATAACTATTTTCCATGAATATTCAGTAGGTATTGAAATTTGGAATAAACATAGAACAGGGAAAGGGTTAAACCTTATCCCCCTGTGAAAAATAATATCTGTTCATATTTAGATCTAGTGCATGTTTGACTTCTTCCTATCTGATCAAGCTTTTGAGAAACTATTGACCTAGTGTCTTGGCACACGTTTTTGGAAAGCTATTGACCAAATGTCAAACAGCTTGGTTATTATATGATCCTTTGATTAACCCTTTCCCTGTTGATTATTCATGCAAGAAATAATGGCACCATGAATATCTATTACCTGAAGTTCGTCGTGGTGCTGTTTAGGCGGCTGTGCGTTTTGTATGCGGTGTTTCCTGCATGGCTCTTACATGTACTTTTATAGTGGCATAATTATGTATGTATGATTGTTTTGGTATTGGTAGAAATTTTAGAGTCGGATATCACAATGTCATAAACAAGCAGAGCAGACCCTGATAAGACGGCTCCTACATGAACGACCTGCCTGATCTGGATCTACTTTGTTTACTAAAACGTTAAAAAGCGTTTATATGAAGGGAAAAGTTAACTCTTTTCACAGCTATATATATATACTCTTTTATTCCACTTTTCATTGATTATAACGTACATGTCATTATAAACAACTGGATAATAACCTGTAAAGTAACTGAGATAGGAAATATAAACTCTGTACATATAATATAATACCGTCTACAGTCTTTTCTATTTTCTTTCCTTTTTTTCTCTCTGCTAATGTTTTTCTAAATGGCACTTTGTGCAGTGAAACCTGCGTTAAGCATCCATCTTAAGCACGATGCATTGGTTGAGTTATATAAAGCTAACCGTTTAATGTGTGGTAAAGTAATGCAGAAGCTCCTTAAGGAGCTTTATGCATTACTTTTACACCATCAAGCATCAGCCCGTGTCTAGAGATCCGCTTGCCGTATCATGGAATGGCCGCCTAACGCAGGTCTTCTTGCATAGCTGTGACATGACATGTTCACGACAGGTGTAATGAACCTCGTCAACAGTTATTGAAACCAGCAATAATAGCAATAAGCTTATATTTTAACAGTCTGAGGGTAAAGGTAAATGTTTAATTTTTAAATCATTGATACAATCAGGATTAATCTTTATAAATGGCATACTCAACAAACATGATATAAAAGAACATTAATAAACAGAATTCAAAACAAAACTGGATTTCGGAAATAACTAAATCAAATTTTAAACTAAGCATTCCAAAAAGTTGGAAACAAATACTGAAAATGTATGCCTCAATCCAATCGCAAGTTAAAACAGAACATAAAAACAAGTTTGGTAAAAGCTTAAACATTGATAAATTATACAATAAAGACATAAAGCAAAAACTAGTTAAAGACAAATTCGAACCTACATACATACAGCATGTTTTGACATACCTATACGATATATCAAAGTTACATGAAAAGTTAAAGAGGACGAACCAGAATAACCTTACTTAGAATATTATATAATGATTTAATAACCCCCATTAATTATCATGAATACAAAAAAAGCATCTACCACAATTGTAGGTAACTTCAGTGAAGCCTTAAGAGAAATTGTTTAAAGTACTTTTGAAAACAGTACAAGTCACTAGATATGATTTTGTTATTCCTTATTTACATCTGTGACATTATTTGTATTTGTAAACTCTGTATGTATTTTAATGTTGAAAAATAAATAAAGGGGCTGGCTTTTGTCAGTTCCTAAAATCATAAACAAGCGAGATTTACGCAAGCGTGTATCAGGTGGCAAGATCAGCAGTGTAAACCAAGACCTTAAATGTCAATAAATAAATAAATAAATAAGAAGCGGATTATATAGCGTACTTGCAGAAAAAAAACAATGGAGGAAAAACCTGTGAATGAATGGAAATCGGAGAAAGAACTTACATGTATAACACTTTTATTAACCTGTCGTGTTTGAGAGGGTTTGTTGTGTTTGCATTTTTATTATGCAAAGTTACTTTGATATAAAAAGTTTGTATTCAACTAGTTACCAAATTTAGCTGACAGTTCATCAGTTATTCACTTGTGAACTGTTGACGTCATTTCATCAGCAAATCAGAGTTTAAGGTACTTGTGTAAGTGTGGAGTAGGTTCTACACACGGGAGGATGTGTGGAATTAATATGTCTGGATAAAATGGAGTTGAAACAAAAGTACATTAATGTCAAAATAAGAAATAAAAAGAAAACATTGACATAAAAAACTTTTGTGTGTTTACCTAGGATCGAACCCATGTAACTCGACTTTCCGAGGTAAACGCTCTACCCCTGCACCACGATAGTGTATCAATAGACCTTTCTTAATATTCCCTCATGAATAATTAATCAGCTAGCATTTGGGACCCCCACCCCAAACGACGGACAAAATTAAAAGGGTGCAAATGTTCGTGTCCGTTTTTAAAAATACTTACTGAAATCGAGAAAAACGCAATGAAAACAATCTTTCATGAAATATAACTGCCATTATACAGTATAGTATTTGCTTTTAATTCATATAAACATTTTGCATTCCTTTTCATTAATTAAAAAACAACAACAAAACCCCCCATAAGTTTCGTGAATTTTAAAACAGACGAGATAACAAAAAAATCTATAGCAGTCGGCAGTTATAGAAACACAGTACTGCATTTAATCATATCACATTTTCAAAGGCGTATAAATATGGGCTGCCTGTCGGCAGCCCAATTAAATGTTAACCCTTAGCCTGACAAAAACTGACGTCTGCTCAAAACTCTAATCTGCGACCATTTTCACTCACAGTTAAATCTCGATTATTTGAATTTTCTGTATAGAAGAATTTAGACCTTTTAGGCAGGTGGCTGCTAAATGCATGGTAAAAGTCAAACAGAAAGCGCCTATGAGGTGCGAGGCTAGTTTAATGTTCGTTATGTTCCTAGGATGGTCGTTGATCATATTCCTGATTTTCCATTTATGATTCCCATTCTATTGAACCCTTTGCTCAATGAATATTAATGTAAAAATAATGTATGTATGATTTTAATTAGCTTGATGTTTATAACTGCATAATAACAAGAATAGTTTCGTCTTGGTAAAAAACTGTAGACTCAGATCTATATACAGTAAGACCCATCTAAATTGATCACTTTATTGATAAACACTGATGTCTTTAAAATCAAGTGATTGTTTAATGCAACACGAAAGAAATACAGAAAGCTTCCACAGGAACTTTCTGCATAACGATCACTCTGCAATAAGCTACCAACTACGTTTTAGTGGTTGCTTTAGAGGGACTTCCATTAGTAAACAGACGGTTTCTACAGACTCTGGTCTACAGGAGCCGTCTGATATTATTATAATGTAAAAGGCAAACAGAGCAGACCCTGATCAGACTTCTCCTACAGGAGCCGCCTGTCTCATATTGGTTTACACTGTTTACAAAGGCGTTAAAACATGGTTTCCATTTGGATATTTGTTATTGTTTAACCCATACTACAAACACTGTTCACAGGTTTAGAAACGTATGGTGAATTTTCCCTACATCTGTACATTTAAAATTAAAAAGCAACCTCATAAACATACAAAAAACTTTTACCCACATTATATCACACGGCCTATCTACCCCATAATTATAGCCTGTTTTGCACTCTAGTTCATAACATGGCAATGACATGTATCCCGTTGTGTATACAATTCAATTAAATATACAGTATTTTCTCTAATACACGCTCTCGGGGCATTACATTTTGTAAAAGCAGCTTCTTGCATTTGAACACAGGGGTTCTTTCTGTATTGTTTGCAATCTGTATTTTGAAAAAAATTCTTTATTTAGAATTATATTCTGTCCTTTTGGTATAAATCAATCATCACCAAACGCTGTACACATATTCATATCATTGAAATAATGCTTAAAGTTAATTTTCCAACAATTAATATATTTTCAGCTAAATATTAACGGTATCTAAAAACTGATAAATCTTAAGAAAATTGCCGACATTTTAATGCACGGAAAACTTCTTCGATTACCCTGAAACCAACGGACATGTTCACCTACCGCGACTACTAAAAAGTCGAAAGTATAAAATGCAAGAAAAATGAATTTCTACCATTAATACTTTACCTACACTTACATCGAGTATGCCCGGTACATATAATTGAGGTCACGACAGATTCAGGTGCATAGCGGAAGTGTTTCCGTTAGTTTCCGACGTAATAAAAGTAAAACCAATTCGTTTTTCACCATTTGCTTTAGCACTATGCCTGTTTCAAGTCACACAGATTTCGATTCTGAAGATATTTTGGTACGCAATTTGGCGAAAAATACGAGCAGTGTACTTCTTTAACCCTTTCACCGCGGCAATTGCATAAATGCACCACGACAAATAGTGCAGTCCCAGATCAGGCGCCGCCTTTTCAAGGCGGCGTCTGATCAGGGACTTCACTATTTGTCTTAATCTTTATTTTCTATATATGTGCTTTATTCCTTTGAAATTTGCTTTTATTTATCTCATTTCTTTATTTTACTGAATGATTTAACATTTACTTGGATTGCAGACGACAATTAGAAATTTGGCGCCGAAAGGGTTAATTGTTGTTACATAGGATTTAGTTGATTTATTGATCGTTAGTCCCCCACACCTAGAAGTAAGGAAGTTTGTTAGAGTAGGGGGTTTATTGGGGAGAATAAGGTATACGCCTTTATCTAATATTTCGATTGAAGTAATTCAATTACCCTCATCTTTCAGTATAAATAAGGTAATCCGTATACGTAGAGGCTAATATTAAAATACGTCACGAGAATGGGTTGTTATTTGTTTAAAAAAGAGCTCGAATAACAAGTTTTTCACAGGATAGCAACTCACTCGACTGACATACCAGTAGTTTTAATAACAACCAAAGAGGTTTACTAGTCCGCTTGTTTTTATACATAATGATGTATTCTAATTGAAAAAAAAGGCAACATTTAATGGAAAAAAGATATTGTAACCTGAAGTGATATAATTCACTAGTGACGATTTCATCTAACTGAGATATCTCCGTGAATCATTTATAGGTATATAGCAGATCCCCCTGGGCCAAACATTAAAATTAGCATCAGTGTCAGTCTTTCAGAAAGGTGGCCGATTGAAAATCATGCAAAAAACCCGCAAAAGAGCTTTCTGCATAACTATCATTTTGCATTAGGCAGCCACCTGATTAAAATAACCAAATTCGTCTTTTGGACCCAATTTCTTCAAATTCCGGGTAAGAGGGGGTCTACTCTATAATCAAACTTTATTTCACACCAAACAAGTACGTATATGATAACCATATTATAGACTGAGTGTAAAACCCTTATACAGTAACACACAATGCGACCACCTAAAAGAGGTATCATTCTGGGTGCTAGATGCAGTTGGTAGCTTAATGCAGGACAAAACTAATACAGAAAGGTCCTAGAGGAGCTTAATGCATTAATTTTGTCCTGCATTAAGCAACCACCTGCTTATAAAGACACCCATGTTTATTTATTATGTGGTCGCATTAGAGGGGTTTTACTGTAATTGCATTGTACGGGGCGATAACATCAGCAAACAATTCAGATGTTGATGAGACGTTAGGTAAATCGTCGTCTCACCAGGAAATCATTGGGAAAAACAAAGAGGAGGACAATATTGCAAATGATTGTAATGTTAAAGAATATCAGGTTCCCGCGGAGTCTTAGATATGCATCTCAGTCTGAATCTGACTCAACACTCGGAACAAGTCTTTTGTGACCCATTTACTAAAAGTTCAAACAAAACTTATGAATTATTTCTGACGGAATTCGGAAAATAATAATTATCCAGCTAATGTGCAATTTAGATTCATGACTGACTATATTACAACAGATAAAACGTTTTCATTTTAATTATGTATAACTTACGTTAAGGTGACGCAAATTATACCAGGTCAGCGGGGAGTGACATTCAGCGAACCGGATTAGTTCAATTTGTATAATTGGTGCCTGGATAAATAATTTAACTGTCTACCAACTTCACCTGAAGACAGTTGGCACGACAGCATATGCCTAGTTACACTCAACTAACGAAAGTGGCCACAGCAGTCAATGCATTATTATTATTATTATACCACATTTATATAGCGCTCTTTTCATACAGGATATGTGCGTTCAAAAGCGCTTCACAAAGATACATTTTCTGTACAATAATGCGTAAATTACAGAACATTTAAAATAAAATATATTTCATACTTATATATAGATAAGAATAATAATAAAATAGAATTTATTTAGGACATTGGTAAATAAGCTACATCTTTTCCGTAAGTTTATTGGTCTGTGTCGTATTATGTTCTATTATAGTGTGTCAACGCACTCAGATTATAAAAAACAAAACTTGAATGCAACATTCTATGCGCAGTGCCAGTACGTCCCATAATTCTGACCCAGACTCAACAGACTTGGGTACATTCGTTTAACATACAACACTGCACATAACATATTGCCGGAAAATTGGGTAACAGAACAGATCAAATTGAAGTTCATGTATATAAACTAAGCAATACAAATACATAACTGTTATATACGCGCACTATGCAACCCCTCCAGTCAAACACTATTCGACCCGCTATGGCAATGAGGGAGTACACAGCGTATCATATTCTAATAGAGTTGTAATTGGGTATATCCAAAGTTTAATTACAGAATAAAATGTCTTATTATGGGAACCCAAAAAGCCCAGCCAAAGTAGAGCTAAAGAAGGTATCCCGTATACTGTTCCTGCAACATATCCCACCGGCTGCAATGGCAAAGGAATCACATCGGACAAATCGAAACTGATTGAGACACGCGATGCTGCATTAGCCGGTACAGGCATGGATACATTCAACTGACAGCAGTATATTTGCATTATTACACACAACTAATGACACTAGTCACCACAGTCAATGATGGCAGTGAGCAACGGTGTTAAAATCAGCTGACGGCAATGGGCATATGACAGTCTAGGCAGAGTTACACTCACCTGGCGAGATTTGGCACGATAGTCTGTGCATTGTTATACTCAACTAGTAGCGGCAGTAGATCCATCGTTACACACAAACTGAATGCCCTGGGTTCGGAATTTCATGCATAATCTCACTCATCTGACGGCAATGGACACGGCGGTCTATAAATAATTACACTCAAATGACGATAGTGGGACAGGGCAATTCCAGCGATGCGCATTATCAGTATGTGGCCGACATATCAACGTGCGAATATGTCTGCATCTTTGCATTATCAACGACCTAAATCCTCTGCTCTCTATAATTATTTCCAAAATCTTACGCGAAACGAAACTTCAACGCTATCCTATGCCTATAAATGCCTTAATGATAGAGAAAGGGTTAAGTGTTCCATTGCTCACAGAATACTTATATATGTGCCTTAATATCCCAAGATACCATGTACTCTATAAATACGCATTTCTTCGCTTTTGCAAACAGTGAACTCAGATCAGGGTCGGCTCTGTTTGCATATGGCATAATACATATATCCTCAATAGTCCTCAATTTCAGCCATGGCCAAAAATTCAAGTGTGCATGTGCTATTAAAAAATTAATTAATATTCATGATGTCATTATTTCTTACACATATTCATGGAGTATAGGGTTAAGTACCATACTGTACTATTTCTATTGGCCGTATAGTTCAAAGAAAGGTGTAAGTACGAACACGTCCTGAAACGTTTTAGTGTCTGAATTCTCCATCCACAAACCTTTAAGTGCCATACCCTGAAATATCTCCCTTATATATTTACGCGTAAATGCCTAGACATACATTAAAGTACAATAATGTTTAACAAAGATTTACACGCACTAATACGAAATTTCGATGTTCCATACTACTTCAGACATGCGTACGCGTAATAATACCCCGTGAAACGTTATGTGCCATACTGCCTCAGAATTGTTTACGTGCTTTAATGCCATCAGAAACATTTAAGTGCAATTTAAGACTTCTGTTATCATAATACCCCTGGAAACATATGTGCCATGCTCTCTTAGAAATGTTTACGAACCATATCACATTTGAAACTTTCAAGTGCCATAATACATCAGAAATATTTACACGTCAAAATACCCTCGGAAACCTTTAAAACGAAACCTTGAAACAGCATGCGTCATGATACCCTTTGGGAACTTTAAGTAGCATAAAGCCTTAATATATTTTCTCACCCTTATATCCATTGAATGTTTTAAGTTTCATACTATCCCCAAGGAACTTCAATGAGACAAATGCCTCAGAATCAATTAAATGCAATAAAACCCTCGAAACTACGACATGTCCCTAAAAAGTACACACCACATTGCCAAAGAATGTTCCACACAAGACCTCTCAGTGTCATAATATCCCTGAAACATCTACGTCTCATAAAGTCCTTAGAAAAGCACATATGCCATTATGCCAAAAAAGGCGTCTACGTAAGACATGGACGTGTCCTATTTCCGTTATACACGTATACATGTCATAAGACCACTACATGTCAAAATGCCAAAAACGCTTCTACACAAGACATCAAAGTGTGATAATAGCCCTCTCAGATATCGTGACGTGTTTCATATATCCCCGAAACCTTGACGCGTCATGATACACCCGATACCCTGACACGTGATAATGCTCCTTGGAACGTATACACGATATAATGACATAGATACTTCTATCTTCCACAATGTTCCCCAAAACAACTGTATGCAATATCATTATACTGCAAAGTAAACTCTTTGACATACTTGGTCAATTTTACATCATTCCATATATAGTAAACCCCCATAGAGAATGATTTTGATACTTTTATGCAGATGGCTGCTTAATGCAGGGTGAAATTCATGTAGAAGCTCCTCTAGAAGCTTTCTGCATGACTTTCACTCTGCACTAAGCTGCCATATAGCTCCACAACTGATATTAGCACTAAATTAAAGGTCCTGTTTAGAGGGGATTTTACTATACCCTATTAGCCTGCCGTACATGTAAAAGCCTTATAAGTTCCTTAGCCTGCTAGTTATTTGCCACCGTGTAGGAATTTTACAACATTACAGTATGTCTTTCGTTCGGAACACATGTTTTCCAAAAAGGGATGATTTTACAACCTACTTCATGTTTCTTTGCTTACAAGTAAAATACACCGATTTATTCAGAGATTATCTAAATTTTTGTCTAAACACTACCTGACTGGTATTTGCAGTTGACTTGGACTCGGTGTCTCATCATGATCCAAGCTGTTTGACAATTAGACTTAGTCAAATGTTTCTCAAAGGCTAGAACGAATCGAAGGCAAGTATAAATTGAATTGTAACAGCTTAGCGTTAAAGCAGGTTTTTTTCAGCAGGGTTTAAGTTTTTATTGAATATGAGGTATAATTCACGTGATCTTGAGGCAGTACTCGAAATGTAATATCAAATTCCTTTTCTTCTCATGCTTTGAAGTGCAGCAGAGCAAATCATAAACGCCATTTGTGTATAATTTATACAGTATCCTCCCAGGATGATTGATGAAATATTTCCGGATGAAGACATACTTCTACATTTGAGTCTATCTATCTATCTAACTAACGGTTTTGGATCAATTCGACAGCTTAGCGCATTTTGGAACAAATCGGGGGCTTACATATGCTGGAACAATTCTATATGAGTACTCCTTTGAGGACCATCATGTGAGAGCGTCTGACTCACGACCTAATTGGACGATTGGGGTTCCCGCCTTTGATATATATCAACTATATTGATGTTTAGAAACTTACACTGTCTTACAGTTTATAAACGTAAATATTGTGGTAGAAGACGCCATGTAGCATGTTGTGTGAATCTATCCTATTGAGTAATTGTGTAACACCAATCCCCGATGTATGTTTTTAAAACTTTTAAATTAATATCGGAAGCATTTTTCGCGAAAACTGATATCGTTTCATGAACAATATGTTATCCATTTACTTATTATTGTATGCAAAAATGGCACTATCGTGATGATTAACCTTTATTCCATAAATATGCCTTTGTAAACAGAAGAGATTCATACCATATGGTTTCGGCAAGAGTTGTCTGACCAGGGTCTGCTCTCTTTGCTTATGGAAATATATACATGTATATACAATTATCTGTATCTGAAACTGGTTTCATGGCCAATCTTTCCTGTCATATATTGCTAAAATAATTAATATTCACGATGTCATTATAATTACGGTACACACATATTGACAAAGTGAAGGGTTAGATAAAGTGTTCGTCTGTTGTTAAGTGAATGCATTTGTTTTCTCGAACAGTAAAGTTTTCCTTCAACATTCGCAAAACAATTCAAGCGTTTTCATTTTATCTATTTACTCCATGAATATTTATGTAAGAAATAATGACATGGATATTAACTAGATTATTAGTTGTAATAATTTACTTACTATAATAGCACATTGACACGGGATTTGTTTTGTAATGATATAAACTATAGAATTATATCTATATAATATCATAAGTATATATAATATAATATTATAATATTACCAGGCTTAAGATACATACATAAAATACTTTTTACATTTTTCATTCATAAGAACTGTTTTTCATTCTGTAAAACTATCCGAAATCGAAACAACTATTCTGTTTCGAAGTATATACATTGTATTTCACAACACATTTACGTTTCTTTATACCTAAAATGATATGATCTGAAAAGACCATTGGCAGAGCTTGTTTAACAGAAAAAGTTAATGATAAATACTACGGTTGTTTGTATCAAATAAAAGCGTTATTGGAGAATTATTGGTCCGTAGAATAGTTTAACTTCAAAAGTTCCGCAACGATGTGACTTTTGAACTAGAAATGCGAAAATACTCGAGTTTATTCAACTTAAAAGCAATTTAGTATTTCAGCCAATGATGCACGAACTCATAATTTATCAATTGCTTTTAATGTCATTTCCCCAATCGCTTCTTTGTATGTCATTAAAAACGCAAAGCTATTGCTGACAATAATATTCATATTAGACAGATAAAAAAAGTAAGTTCCCTATGACTCCAAGATTATAAATCTAACGCCATCTACGTGCTCAAAAACCCTACAGCTTCAACCCTTTCCTTCATATAAACGTGTTTCACGCAATTGCAATCAGCGTTGACCCAGATCAGACGGCTCCTGATGAGACGCCGAGTTACTCGGCGAGCAATGACGCTATGACACAATGATTTTACTCGGCAGAGGGATTAGACGCAATAAATTCATTGTTGCTTTTTTTACCCCGCTCTCTTGGTTTTAATATGATCTGTTCAGTTTCCCAGAATATTTACCATTAGCCAGATAATTCTGATAAATAGGAGAATCTTCGAAATCAAAAGCAACACTGCGAAAAGAGAATCTTGCAGATTCGGTTTTATTCAGTCTGTTCATTCACCGATTTCTAAACGAGTCAATGAAACACAGATATAACACTCAGATACTTTACATCTGAAGAACAACTGATGGCAAATATGCTTTCAATGCAGTACATGTCACTGTTTGTTACGTTTTGATAAGACCCGGTGCGAAGTATCGTGAAGCTAATACCCTTTATTATTTTGAGCATTGTATAAAATCAGACAACACGTGATAACATTTAGTGATGCTGATGATAATAGCTTCATATAAAATTCACCGCACTGGACAAAGTAGTTTATACGAAAATGATGGCTGCAATACTCCCATATGCCACTGTTGCGATACTTTCAGCAGTTACTCTTTGCCAGAACATTGTTGATTTGATTCATTACGACAGGTTAGATGGAAAATCATGTACCCTGAGTTTATTTGAAACGGTAGCCAGAAGCGATACATCGTGCAGGACAAGGTGTGCGATGGAACCAACCTGTCTCAGCTCCTTCTATACACCGAACACAAAACGGTGTATTGGGTGTGAAAGTGTCTACAACGACTCGGACCTGAGTCCGTTGACGAATGAGCCAGGATCAGTGTACTACAGACCATACGGTAAGATATAGTTATAAATACTTCCACCTTGCATTGTAATGATATCCATCTTTATACTAGACAAACATCAACTGTTGAAGTTTAACTCTTTCCCTGTTCTGTACTAATGTAAAGAAACAATGATGTTATGAATATAGGCCATGAGCCAGAGTCCAATATTTTGGACATCGGTACCATCTTTAGGAAATAATGCTATCAATGGTTTTAGCAAGAGATAATACTTTTTTATCTAGAATCAGAAAATATGTGATAGCACTGAGTCGATGTAGCTTTTTGTATTTTTTCACCAATTTTAACTAAACGGTAAAGTTATTTATTTCTATTCAAAATTTAGCATTGAAGAGGAGACAACATTAACTGATAGCTTTCGCCCCCTCTCTTGTTACACTCTACTTGAAAATAAAAAGGTTTGTAGCTGAAGTTACAAATACAAATTTGTATAAGTTAACACATCTTTAGAGTTGTACATACCTTCATCATCTTTATGACTATGCTCGCAAAACTTGATGGCACGGATTGATTTCAGACTAAGACTCTTAGATCTAGAATCTTTCTATATGATTCGTCATAAGCATTACAACTAGAATTGTGTCCACAGGACCCCTGTCCTTCCCCTCCCAAACCGTTCCCTTCTGGTGAATGTCTCTAATTCCAGTATACATTTTAATGAAAAAAGTTACAAAGTTCCGTAAGTTTGGCTAAAATGGTTACCGCAAAAAAACATGTTAAATCAGACCCATAAAGTTATTTCAGCAAACAGAGCATACCTGATCTGAGTATATTCTTGATTTTATATAGAAAACATGTGATTTCAAACACACAGAAAACAGGTTGTGATTTCAAAATGTATCGCTTTTTCGAACAGAAATGCTGCAGAAGAGCATTTTGGTCTATAGTTTGAAATATGTCAAATCAAAATGCTCATGAGTTAATGATGATAATATTTCGAAATGCAATGGCTTTAAATTAAAAATATAGGAAGTTTTGTTAACGAAATGATTACAGGTTGTAATATGAAGAAAAAGTTAACATACATGTACTTTGAAATAAAAAATAACATTGAAACATATGTTTGTTTGTCTTGAGAATAACTTGAGAGACATCAGTCCCCAAGGTTATATAAAACAGTTTGCTTGAGTCTGAGATCATTCTGAAGCATCTGATTGGTCACATTCTGAGTTTTATTTTGTCGCGACCAAACTTAATACTCAAGGACGGGAAAATGTGGCGGGAAACAAGCTCACGTCCACTTTAATCCATAGAGTGTTTCTGTCAGATTTTTCCACTCTTGAGTGAATGACCGAGACGAAATTTAAAGAGCCAAACATTGGTATGTATAATGTTGTTCTGCCCAACAAATTGTAACAAATTCTAATGTATAAATATTCTTTCTAACACAACCAAAATAGTATTTTACCTGCTGACGTTTCGGAAACGTCTTTGAAAGAACATTACAATACCGTTTTGGTTATGTTAGAAAGAATATTTACACATTGGATCTACCAACCAGATGAACACATTCAATGATTGTAAGCGAATCTCTCATGGCACTACATGTAAGTAGAACCTGTTCTAAGCGCCAATTTACGTACTGGGCATAGGAAAAGCAGAAAAGCAGATGGTTGCTTAATGCAGGGCTAAAGTAATACATACAACACGTATATGAGCTTTCTATATTAATTCAGACCTGCATTAAGCTACCACTTGTCTTACAGACCCAGAACTCGTTTTGATGACTACTTAAAACTGGCTCTACTGTAAACATTTTTTCCAAAGCTTAGGCGTATCCGTGAATGTAATTCATTAAGTGTCTTAGCAACATCAAACTGCGATGTCTCCAATCTTTATTTAGTTGTGAAAGGTATTATTGATATGAACTCACGTGGTTATAATTTATAACACGTTCGTAGTTCATTGACTCAAAAGTAAGTTTATTTATACTTTAGCCTATTACAACCAAGCATGCTCCATCATCCAGAAGCCATGCATAGAGAGCAACACCGTCTGCTTTCCTGGCCTAGACGTTTGCGTGTGTGATCCTGCCTTTGTGTATGACCCGACAAGTGCGTCATGCCAAGCAGGTAAGGCTGTGTAAATATAGGAAAACCTCTGTCCTTGTGACTGTTAATGCCTGTCCCACGTTATTCATAAATAACTTCATAAATATGCCTTTCTACGCCTTTTGAAACTCAGTGCACCTAGATCAGACAGCTTCTACAGGTCATGTCCTGTTTGCTTATGCAATAATATAGAAATATAGAATATAGAAATGATTCTATAGTTTCTGCCATGGCCAAACATATTTGTGACCAAATACCATTATAAAAATAATCTAATTAATATTCATTCATTGTGCCATTATTTCTTACATTAAGATTCATGGAGCGTAAATGATTAAACATGAATTCTGATCTGATTCTTTCATGCTTCTGATTAGGACAATATAGACCGATTGGCAAACAACTTGAGCCCCGATGAGGCGGCGAGTTACTTGTCATCTCATCTGTATCCAAGCAATTTGCGAATGCGAACCAGCTCGTGCTTAGCGAAAGAAGGGCTATTATTTTATCTCGCTAATAAAAGAAATCAGTTCAATATTTCTTTTCAGCAAAGTCTATTTTTATGTCAGTTCTCGCTTTCTGTTTTAGGTGTGATGCATGTGCAATGATAATTTTACGAACTCGTTGTTCTCGTTGTTCATATTAACAAAAAGGTATATACTGGCACAGGACTGACTATCGATCAAACTTTCTTGATTTTGTGTTAATGTGCCTTCTATTCTAACGGGGCTGAGTTAAGTCGGATATAGGTAAATGGTGGGAAATTAATAAGTCCTGGAATGAGTGCTGGCACCGTAAGCCTGGGACACTGGGTTCGAGTCTCGGTAGCTACGCTTTTAAGAAAAATGTTACAATGTTACGAGGGATGTAACCTAAAATATTGTCATCTGTGTGTATAATTCATGCAAAGCTATCACTTGCATTTGTTAGATATGATACCTAGTATGTACAAAAAGATAGACAGACTTATTTTGGAACAAAACATGACGTATACTACAGGTAATGTAAACAAAACTAAGCTTCTTTATTTTTAAATGACAGGACGCAACTCTTCAGCATAGTTGCCTTGGTGCAATGGATATGTATCTGGGCTTGCAAACGGCTGGTCTCAAGTTCAATTTTGACCAGTGGCCAATTCTTTTTATTAAAATACTGTCCATACAATGTGTGCAGGTACAAAACGTAGTTAAGGATTATCACTTCTTTTAACAATAAGTATTAACATGTAATTAAACATGAATAAAAATTAAAAAGATGATTACAAATAGCAAATCCGTTTTTTAAAAGGAAATTATGCATAGCTTGGGATTCTAACCCACAATCCACTATTTGCAAGACCAGGTACATATCCATTAGACCAAAGCCCAGTAATTTTATATCTGACGACTTGCTAAATTATATTGCCTGGCCCTGAATGTGTGTGCTGTTATGTAAACAACAAAATAACATGTCTCAATATAGCTTGGTTTTCCTGCACATTATGCTCTGTATATTTGATATTTATGAGAGTTACGGAAGAACCTTTCTAAAGTCACCATTTAGCCCATTACCTGCTGAATATACATGTAGCACATAGAGGCTGCAGTTACTGTACTCAGAAATACAACTATACATGTAACACATAGAGGCTGCATCTACTGCATTCATACATACAAACATACATGTAGTACATTGACATCAGATAATGTACTCGGAAATACAAATACATGCTGCACATTGACTGCAGATAATGTACTCGGAAATACAAATATACATGTAGCGTTTAGAGGCTGAAGCTACTGTACTCGGAAATACAAATATATTTGTAGCACAAAGAGACTGGAGTTACTGTACTCATAAATACAGATATACATGTAGCACATTGAGGCTGCAGCCACTGTACTCAGCAATACAAATATACATGCAGCACATAGAGACTGCAGCTAATGTTCTCAAAAATACAAATGTACATGTAGCACACAAATACTGCAGCTAGTGTACTCATAAATCAAAATATATACTGAGCACATAGAGGCTGCAGCTAATGTGGTCAGAAATGCAAATATACATGTAGCAGAGGCTGCGGATAGTGTACTTGGAAAAACAAATATAAATGTGGCACATAGAGGCTGCAACTACAGTACTCGGAAATAAAAATATATATGTAGCACATAGAGGCTGCAGCTAATGTACTAAGAAATACAAATATACATGTAGCACATAGAGGGCTGCAGCTAATGTACTCAGAAATACAAATACATGTATACATGTAGCACATAAAGGCTACAGCTAATGTACTCGGAAATACAAACATCCATGTAGCACATAGAGGCTGCAATTACTGTACTCGGTAATACAATATACATGTAGCACAGAGAGGCTGCAGCTAATGCACTCAGAAATACAAATATACATCTAGCAAACAGATGATGCAGCTAATGTACTCAGAAATACAATGGAACCATGATATCTCGTACTTTAACGGGCAACACAAAATTCTTCGAAATAACGGGAGTTCCAGTCAGCCTATTTCTAACTTGGAAATGTTCTTGATGTGGCAGCTAATGCAAGTCGAAAATAATGTTGAAAGCTCTTACAGGAGCTTTCAATATTACTTTAGCACGTCTAAATTGATATGCAAAGTGGTGAATTTTAGAGCCATCCTGTATTACAATTTTGGAAGGGATCGACTTTTTAACTCGAGTTACACCGAAGTTTGAGTTATCCGAGTACGAGATATCAAGGTTCAACTGTAGATGAACTATTGTCTTTCGCAATGTATACTTACAATTACAGACTGTACCACGTATGGCTTGACCTACCAGATGTATCCCAAATATGTCTTGGTGGGTTATGATGCAGCGTCACAAGGTGCACAGTACGACGTGGACAGCTGTCTGCTCTACTGCTCCCATAATATTACAAGCTTCCAGTGCTATAGTGTGGATTATGATTACGTTGGCAAGATATGTTACTACAACAACGAAAGGAATGCAAACGCCCCTACAGTTTGGTTATATTCTCCTGCTGTTTTTGACACTTACGTCAGGAACTGTGCCTAGATCGATCGGATGTTCATGTGTTATACAAAAGCATTCAATAACTCTATGATATGTGTCACTAGATTGCATCCAGTAATCGCTCAACCGATTCCATGTCATTCCAAACAAGGGTTAATGCTGGACATAAAAAAGACATTATACTTTAATTTCGCTGTTAACCCTTTATACTCCATATATCTGCCTTTCCACGACTTTGCAAACAGAGTAGACCAAGAGCAGACAGCTCCTAAAGAAGCAGTCTGATCAGGGTCTGCTCTGTTTGCTTATGATATACTATAGATATGATCTAACGGTTTCTGTCATGGCCAAATGTTCCTGTCTCCATGTACAATTATAACAAGATATAATTAATTATTACTTCAACATTCTTTGATCAAGTGGTCAATTACTCTAAATAGTTGGGCACCTTGTCGATCCTCTCAACCGCTTTGTTAAGCTACATAATTCAACTTGACACCATTTGATAACGCTTACATTGAATTAGAATGGCATAGTAGAAAACATTGTACATGTCTATATAAGATGCGTTAATTTAAACATTTTCAATAATAGCTCCTTTATTTCTCCAACAAACTTTATACTGTAACAACTCTTTAGAATCGTTTCTTCGAGACGGTTCTAAAGAGTGGATACGACATAGGGTTCGGTGAAATGACTTTATTATTTGGGTAAGCTCTTTTTGTTGTAGCTCTGAGTGTAGTTCAGTTACTGTCTGATCTGAGTCTGCACTATGTGCCTTCGTTTGTCTGTCCGACTACATGTACTTAGGGAGTTAGGCTATGTCCTCCATCCAGACGGATCTCTCTGTTTACATACGATATCAACCGTCTATTATCCTCCTAATTTGACCTGAGACTCGATTAAATTTCGGCGTGTTAATCGGGATTGTTCGTAATACTCTGTGACAAAAAACAGCAACCCAAAAGCCGGTAATAATCATGTTCCTCGAGGGTTGTACAGTAAAATCCCTCAAATGCGACCACCTAATGAATAAACATGACTGTCTTTATAAGCAGGTGGTTGCTTAATGCAGGACAAAAGTTATGCAGAAAACTCCTACAGGAGCTTTCTGCATAACTGTTGTCCTGCATTAAGCTACCACATGCCTTTGCCACTGTGAATTATGCCCCTTTCTGCTGGTCGCATTAGAGGGGTTTTACTGTATTCTTATAGCGCATTCTTATACCTTCGGTGATTTATTCGAAGATTACCGACGATAATACACGGACAGGTAAAATTGGTAGGATAATACACACTACTGTTCACTTTGAAAACATAGCCTGCAGTGAGTTGACTCTATGTGTTTAGCTATTGATGAGTATTTGTCTAAATTTAGTCTGAACATGTGTTGTGTGTTTTTTTATCAAAATTATCTTCACAAACAAAACTGATTCCGAATTTACAATGACTGCATATTTAATATAAGCAAGCCTGTAGAAACAATCTGCTCAGGGCTTGTTCTGTTTGCTTATGAATATATAAAATCTGATTTTACAGTTTCTGCCATGACCACACAATTGTGTTCACATGTCATTTACAAAAACAACACCCTGTTGATATTCATGATGCCAATATTTAAAGTGTAAATTAATCAGATAAAGAGCTATTGAAAGGTAGGAATGTTGTAAATCCCATACGAATTATTAGAATTACTTTCATCATGCATAGAGCGACTACAGTAAAACCGAACGTTAATTCATTACCTCATAGTCTATTTTAAACCCATCCTCTTTAAATTAATCTACCGAAAAGGAGATCTACTAGAAAATTGTGTAGTTTTGAAACCATTGTGATTTAAATGGTTTCAAACAGTGACTTTTACAGAGGCGTTAAAGGGCGTAAATATGAGGTTAAGAGTTAAGATTAGTATCAATACCGGCCTTTCAGACATTTGACAGCTAAACCATTTACTCCATACATACGCATTTCTACGCCTTTGCAAACAGAGAAGACCCAGATCAGCTGGCTCCTTGAGGAGCCATCTGATCAGGGTCCGTTCCGTTTGTTTATGGAATGATGTAGATTACACCTTGTTTGTATTATGTACTGTACTGGAGGGGGAATTTTATTTACATTTTGACTTTGGTGAAAGTGGGATAAGGACGAGGTTGGGTACCCGTAAACCAGGTTTAAGTCCCCCAGTAGCCCTTTTTTGGGGCTGCTGGCCGTACCAAGGCGGCACTCCTGCTTTCAGCCTACGGTCAATTTTGTTGTTTAATATGCTTAATGTTTAATGTGTTTCGTCTTGATATGCGTCCTGTTATGTTTTGTCTTGTGACTTTACCGTTTCTTGTTAGATGGTGTTTGGTGCGGTGTCATTTCGTGTGTGGCTCTCCCTGTTTGACTATTTTTCCATATTGTGTATGGACCAGAGGCCTAATAACAAATAAAGAACTGAACTGAACTGTAGATCTAACATAATACCGGTATGTCATTTTATAAATTAACTTAATTAAAATCCATGAAGCCGTTATTTCTGACATTTATATTCATGGAGTAAATGGTTAATGCAGGTTGAAAATCATGCAAAATGTTCCTTTGGGAACATCCTGCATGACTTTCGCCTTTCATTAAGCAGCCACCTGCCTAAATATGCATTAAATGTTCTTTATTAACCCTTTCACCGCCGCAGTCGAAAAATGCACCACGACAAATAGTGCAGTCCCAGATCAGATGCCGCCTTTTCAAGGCGGCGTCTGATCAGGGACTTCACTATTTGTCTCAAACTCTATTTCTAAATATGTGCTTTATTCCTTTGAAATTTGCATTTATTTATATCATTCCCTTATTTTACTGAATGATTTAACAAACTTGGATTGCAGACGACAATTAGAAATTTGGCGCCGAAAGGGTTAAGAAACCCGTATACATATGTAGTAGTTTTACTGACCTTGTATGCAAGACCGACATTTGCTTTACCTTTGAGTGGTCATCTGGGAATGATTTTAATTAAATCTTCTCCACTCATCTTTCATACCATCTATTAGATGTAACTGAACAATAGTGTTGTTTGTGCAGTATGGCGACCGTGAAACATCTCCCCGTACAATCAATCAATAATATTGTTTTCATCCTCTTGTAGGAATCGTGGTTCTGCATTCAATGCGTTTCCATACACCCTAACACCGTACTTTGCACATCATGTAGGCTTCGGTATTCACCGACATATTGTGTAACGTTTTTATTTTATTTTTAAGATGAATGGTCTTTGTGTTTTCTATATTGTGCCTTTACCGTACTTGTTTTCCTTACTTTATGCCGTTCAATGTTTTCCTTCATATCCTTACAATCTACTTTATTGGGCTGCGAAAGCAGCCCAAACTTATACGGCTTTGAATTTTGACCATGCGTTTCTGCGGTCCTGTGTTTCTATACATGCCAATCTTTTTTAATAAATATGGTTTACTGTGAGACAAGTCTTTATTTATATATATTCATTTATTTCATTTATTTTCATTCCTATATTTTTCTCAGCATATTTTTGTCGGGGTTATTTCTTTCTTTTCTGCCATGATTCAGTTTCAGTGAAAATGCTAGTGAATTAGGTATAACTGATTAAAATCACATCCCCAAGCATAGCTGTCAGCGTGGTCTAAGGGTTATAACGATTGACTAGGAAACGTGAGGTCGTGGGTTCGATCCTCGGTGGAAGCTGAATTTTTTTTCTCTCATATTTTCTTAGCACCCTTAGTATACGTGCTTTTGGTTTAAAACCATTTTGTACATAAAAATATAAGTCCTTTGTTTGCATTTTGGCTTTGTTAAAGTTATTTAGCTGAGACCTTTTACTCGTGGTTTTGTTGACCGTTTTGCATATTTCACCATTGTGCATGAATTTGCTTCAACTTAAATGTATAATTATCTTATACTAACCTGTTCTTAATTTGGGGACAATATAAGTGAAAAAGTTAATGGGCACTGAGTCGACCTATTGGAATACTTTCATGTAGACTGCAAGTATGGGAATTTGTATGCCTTGGGAACATCACTTAATGTTATAATGGTTTCTACGTCAGTGTGTTTCAGCAAATGAATAACATTGATCTGTGACGTAATTTGTATTAATGGTGTCAAACACAGGTATTATGCATCATGGCTCATTAAAACATTTCCCCATTTCTGCTACATGTAATAATTCATACATAACAGTCATGTTTTCCCAATATTGCTCCCTCTTTTTCTTCTATCCTGCTTAAATAAATGTTACGCAGCCATTTTACGCTTGCGTAAAACCTTGCTTGTTTCTTTTGTCGTAACCTCTGTAATGTTATTATTATTTAAGTTATATATTTATATTTGTTTGTAGTTTAACTACCGGTATATGACGCTTTTTAGTGAAGGGTGCTCAAAATACACTCGATGTTTTCTGTTCAGATTCCCAATAATCTGGCTAAGTTCCAATCACTACATCCGTCAGTTTGTATAAAGCCTCTAAAACTGTCTTCTGCTTCAATATGTTCCTTCCTCTGTTTTAAATAACATTTTTCATAATGGACCTAAAATCGTTCTTTTCCTCTTAAAGCAATTTATCCTTCGTTATCGTAAAGTTCATGAAAATGCATATTATTTGAACAAAAGATATAGAGTATATCCAATAATTACAAAGGGCGATAGTAAGAGGTGTATGTGTCGCAATTCTATTTCAACTAGATCATCCATTAAATCTCTTGTAAATGAGTGTTTAGTGTGAAAATTAATTATTATGATATAGATTGAAAATCGTCTAATATTATATATGTTCTAACTTGAAATGCACCACGCTGTGGCATTCAGTAAATGGAATAGACGGGCCGTACTTTAACAACAAGGTTTCGTGAACACACTTACCACTGCCGTAAAAACACTTGCAATTTTCTTTACCAACATTTTCGTCATACGGGACATTCTTTCAAATACGTTTCGGTTCAGCCAGTAGAACAAATCCATTATGATTATAATACTATTAGCAGTTTTAAATATCACAGAACTAGATTGGATAAAGAAGTTACAAAACCTTTTCATTAGGTTTGAATGACAACATTTACCAATGTGGAAATTTATCTAAAGATCCTGGCATCGATATTTTCTCAATATTTTCAATTAAAAAACGTAAAAGTAGATCACATGGTAGAGGTAGAAATGGCCATATTAAGCGTAAAATACGTATTAATATGTCTATTCATGATATACATACCATTCTTAAACAAACTGGCAAACATGCTTTGCCTTGTTCTTTTTCGTCTTTGCCATTTTCATGTATTAGGTCAATAGACGAGGAAGCTGATAAGATTTACATGCGAACTGATCCTCTTTTTAAAACTGCCTAACTTATACAAAGCTACACATATCATGTTCTTCGTCCTCATATTGAAAGAATCTGAACATAAAAGTTATTTTCTGAAACTTCAATTCATAAACAAAAGCATCGACTGTATTGCCATTCAAAATATATTTCGTGATAAGAGTGTAATCGATACGATTCCCAATTATTTCATAAATTCTGAATCACCTATCATCTGTTACAAGTATAGTAAACCTATAAGGAATGTTATTTTTGAACTACAATAAAATTGTCTCAAACTTAAATATTGATGCCAATACCCCTATTTATTGAGACTGTAGCACTTCAAGCTTTTGCTATAAACCAGTTGGCACTGTCATAACTGGTAATTTTGATATAATAAAAGATAAACGTATCAGGACCCCTCCTTACTAAAGGACCTAAATATAGTATACATTCCCTTATTGAATTTGACGCTTGTCATACTCATATTGCGGAAGCTTTTCAAGAATTCTGCATCAAATGGTGTCGACCAGAGCATGCTGATATTAATGCCCTATCGGGTTGGAAGAAACATATTTGTGACATTATTGTTACACATATTGCTTTTTACAAATCAAATTACCAGCTATTACCACCTCGATCTAGAATTACATTTCGATATTTGAAGAAAAACATTTCGATTTATAATTCAAATTATATTCTTGCTCCTGCCGACAAGGCATCAAATAATGTAATCATTATTTGGAAGGTTGGTTTATGTGGATGTTTTAAAGATGGAGTTAACTGGTTCACACAAATATATATTACAGTTCAAACCCCTGTCAATGTATAGTCTCGGAACATGTTAAAATGTCCAATACTTTTAAATATAATCCTTATATAAAACAACATAAACATTCTACTATCTACTGGATTTCGAAGCTAAAAAACCTATAAGACGCGTTTTATTGCTAACTGTATTTGTTGTACTGCTACTAAACTATCTAAACCTTTGACGCCATGTCTTACTACTATCAAAGAACACGTGAAACGGTAATTACTGCGATAAAATATATGAAAATTCTGGTATTATGTTTTTGGTCCATAAAATTTCTAATGATATTTTAACTAAACTTGAAAATGAACAGTTCAACATTTCTTCATTGAGCTCTTATGATTTTCGAACCTCTATACTACTCTACCTCACCATATTATAAAGGATAAACTGGTTAATTTAATAGAAAAAAACTTTCGCCAGAGAAAATAAAATGTTTATTGCTTGAACAGACTCAATAAAACCGAGTCTGCAATTTTCTCTTTTTGTGTTGCAATTTTTGCTCTCGGGGATCACCTCCCTTCAGAATTTGTAATTGTAGATATCTAACTGTTTTAGATAACATATTTGTGCGATATGGGGATACCATATATCGACGTTGGTATACATATTAGTAGAAATTGTGCCCCTCTTGTTGCAGAATTTGTTTTGTATTAGCTTAAAACCTGATACACAATCTAATTGTTAATGCTTTTAAAAAAATTCTAGGTATTTAGACGATATTTTGAATATGAATAATCCTTATTTTGAAACTATGGTTTCTTATATTTACCCAAAAGAACTTACTTTAAACACAGCGATTTCATCCGACGCTATGGCTTCCTGTTTAGATCATAAATAATACAGTGTCAGTGTTGTCCAATATATACGTAACGTTTAATTTCGAAATTGTTAATTATCCTTTTCTAGATGGAGATGTGTCTCGTTCTACATCTTATTGGGTTTACCCTTCTCATATTATTCGCTTTACCCGAGTCTATTCTTTCTAGAAGATTTTAATAGTCGTAATGTAATTATAAACTTCTTAAGCAAGGATACAGATATCATAAAATTCAGAAAACTTTTTCTAAACTTTATTGTCGAAATGTACCCCCTCATTACTTATTGTAATATACGGACGTTACTGCAACACAGTATTTCTCATTCAGAAATCAAGGCCATATCCACTTTCATGATTTGTTTATTAAACGCATTAAAACCTTTAGGAAGAAAGGTTATGACCCAATTATATTGCAACGCAATATAATTATGTTTGGTTTTTGACCGCTTTACAGTCGGTGGCTACGCTTCCCTCTTTGCTTACACGATGACAGGCCGAGGGTAGTACTCTATGATAGTATAATCTTAAACCCAGAAACGGGATGAGCTTACCAGACTCATGTATTGCATTTTCTCGGTTGTGCCCTTAACAGCTTCCCTGCAGTTGTTCTGACTTCAGCAAAGCAATTTGAGTACATATTTTGGACTTTCACAGTTGTTGCCATGCTATGTTTTACATATTGTCCTGTGTTTACCGTCTTATATGTTGTCGGGAAGTCTGACGTGGATACCTTTATTTACACCATTTGTTTAGCTAGGGTGTCTTTAAGATAAGTGTGAGGTTAGGATGTCCGTGAACCGGTTTAAACCCCCTAAGTTGGATTCGCCACTGCCCGTTCCAAGATGGTTCTCTCTTTGTCACCCTTGCTTTTATGTTTGTTGGGTGTCTTCATGTATTTGTGCTTGTGCGTTTGTTCGTGTTTGATGTTTTTGTATCGTGTGTTTGCGTGCGTGTGTCCTTGGTTGTGTGTATGTGTTGGTTGCTTTCTATCGGTGTTTTGGTGGTGGTTACGTTTTGCGTGTGTTTTTTTCCTGCTTCACGTTACTACTTTTTCATTGAATATCTCGAACCTCAAGGGACCATGCAAATTAATTAGAGATAACATAAGTTCGAGTGATCAGATTACTCATCTAGGCAGTTTTCCAAGTTCACAGCTTAATGCAGGTCTAATGTAATACTGAAAGCTCCTTTAGAGGCGTTCATTATCATTTTCGACCTGCATTAAGCTGTCACATGCGTTTCTCGTAATGCATAATGATACAGTTTAGAACAATTCGGTATTGTAAATGTCGGAAGGACCGAATTTTTACTCCGATGTATCCCGGAGTTCAAGTTATCCGAGCTCGATATATCTAAGCTCAACTTATAATTTCGATAATAATGAAGACACTGGCGGTCCAGTGGTAGGACGTTAGACTGACGGACTATCAGATTTTTTCTGAGCAAAAAATGCATCCAACGTTTGCTGCCCTCCACCCTAGTGTATAAATGGGTACCTGTGAAGGAAAGAACCAATGTGCCATGGCTGCCTTGGGCACCGAATGTTAATGGCCGACTTATAACCCAATGATCAGTGGGTAAATTGTAAAGTCGGGAAAATATGTACTTTGTATATAGTTCCAGACTATAAAATTCACCTTTACCGTTTTTAAGAACACACTTCAAGATACAGGATACAAGAAGTTTTATCAAACGTCGGTTGTAACAATAAAATAACATTAGCGTATAGCTATTTGTCGATATTTAAACAGAAGCATTAACATATCAAAAAGTAAAAACAAAGAGAATGATACCTGTAAAAAGGAAAGTTCTGTAAGAGATAAACATATAATAAATAAGTCAGCTACAATCAAAACATAAAACTTTACTTAAAGGCTATTGTTTGACACACAGACAAAAACCTAAAAAGAGATAATAAGCATATATGTAAATACTAATGTTAAAATACCCATCCAAATGGAAGTGACAATTACATGAGAATGATATGTGAATAATTACATATTATTATAATCAGCAAAATATTCAATTCACAATGGCGTAAAAACTAAGCAACAACAGTTTACAGTGATGTTAACTTACAATTTAAAAGTCAAATCCAAAGTAATTTACGTAAAAGCAGCAAATGATCCCGGCCCAGATTAGTTTTCAAATTCTATATGCTGACAAAATTAATAAAATCATTATTTGTTTTCACTAATCACAAGTTCTGCTAATCCAATCCTGAAAAACATTTATGTACAGTAAACCCCCTCTTAACCGGACTTTAAATTTAGTATAAATATCGGTATTCAAGACAGGTGGCAGCTTAATGCAGGGCGAGCGTCTCTTTCTGCATGAATTTCGCCATGCATTAGCAGCTACCTGCCTAAAAGTATCTACATTCTTCCCTGCTAGAATAAAGGTTTAGAGAGGTTTTACTGTATACCGGACTATTCATTTGGATGTAATGTAGGTCAGCTATTACACAGTAGACTTTCTCTTTTGTGTTTTGTTCACTTTTACTGATTGGTGATGATGATGTAAAGACAAAACCAATAGCCCGAGTTTTATTCTGAAATTATGTCTGTCCGTCCATCCGTATGTCGGTCACAAACGTGTGTCGCGCATATCTCTGAAACCACTTAGACTAGAGTCACCAAACTTCACAGGAATGTTCACCAGCATGTGTTGTTGTACATATGGTTTTTTTTAATTGTCTCCCCTGATAACTTCGGAGTTATTGCCCCTGATGACTTAAAATTAGACAAAATTTGTGTAGTGGGTATTTCTAAAATCGCTAGGGATAGAGTCACAAAACTCTGCAGGAATGTTCACCAGCATGAGTTGTTGTGCACCTAGGGTTTATGAATTGTCCCATCTGATAATTGTTGAGTTATTGCCCCTGGTAGGATAACTTAAAATTCGAGAAATTTTGTGTCACGCGTATCTCAGAAACCAGTAGGAATAGAGTCATCAAACTTCACAGAAATGCTTACCAGCATGACTTGTTGTGCACCTGTGGTTTTTGGATTGTCTACCCCTGTTTACTTTGGAGTTACTGCCCCTGAGGACTTAAAATTAGACAAATTTTACTTTATGTCGCACATATCTCTGAAACCACTTTGGCTAGAGTCATCGAGCTTCACAGAAATGTTTACCAGCTTGTGTTGTTGTGTACCTGGGATTTTTAATTGTCTCCCCTGATAACTTAGGAGTAATTGCCCCTGATGTCTTTAAATTAGACAAACGTTGTGTTGCCTTATCTTTGAAACCGCTAATGCTAGAGTCACCAAACTTCCCAGGAATGTTTACCAGCATGAGTTGTTACGCACCTGAGTTTTTTAAGTATCTTCCCTGATTGCTTTGGAGTTATTGTCCCTGATGATTTAAAATCAGACATACTTTACTTTGTGTCGCGCGTATCTCTGAAACTGCTAGGGCTAGAGTCACCAACATTCAGAGAAATGTTCACCAGCATGAGTTGTTGTGCACCGTTTTTTAAATAATCTTCCCCTGACAACTTTGGAGTTAGTGCCCTTGGTGACTTAAATCAGACAAACTTTACTTTGTGTCACGAGTATCTCTGTAACTGCTGGTGATAGAGTCACCACCTTCACAGAAATGTTCAACAGCATGAGTTGTTGTGCACCTGGGGTTTTTGAATTGTCTCCCCTGATAACATTGGAATTATTGCCCCTGAGGTCAAATCAGACAAACTTTACTTTGTGTTGCGCGTATCTCTGAAACTGCAAAGGGCTAGAGTCACCAACCTTCAAAGCAATGTTCACAAGCAAGATTTGTTGTATACCTGGGTTTTTTAATTGTCTCCCCCTGATAACTTTGGAGTTATTGCCCCTGGTGACTTTAAACGAGACAAACTTTACTTTATGCCGCGCGTATATCTGCAACTGCTAGTACTAGAGTCACCAACCTTCACAGAAATGTTCACCAGCATGCGTTGTTGTGCACCTGGTTTTTTTAATTGTCTCCCTGATAACATTAGAGTTATTGCCCCTGATGTCTTAGAACTAGACAAACGTTGTGTTGCCTCATCTCTAAAACCGCTGATGCTAGAGTTACCAAACTTCACAGGAATGTTAACCAGCAAGAGTTGTTGTACACCTGAGTTTATTTTTAATTGTCTCTGATAACTTTGGAGTTATTGTCCCTAATGACTTAAAATCAGACAAACTTTACTTTGTGTCGTGTGTATCTCTGAAACTGCTAGGGCTAGAGTCACCAACCTTCAGAGAAATGTTCACCAGCATGAGTTGTTATGCAACTGGAATTGGATTGGCTTCCCCTGACAACTTTGGAGTTATTGTCCCTGATGTCTTAAAATTAGACAAACGTTGTGTTGCCTCATCTCTGACACCACTTGGGATAGATTCACTAAACTTCACAGGAATGTTAAGCATCATGAGTTTGTGTGCACCTGGGTTGTTTGAATTGTTTCCGCATGATAACGTTGGAGTTGTTCCCGCTGACGACTTAAAGTGAGACAACATCAGTGTTGCGCTATCTCTGAAACCGCTAATGCTAGAGTAATGTTCACCAGCATGAATTGTTTTGCACCTGTTTTGTTTAATTGTTTCCCCTTATACCTTTGGAGATTACATACATCACACGTGTTTTGGAAAAAGGATGAAGGGGAGGAGGGAGACATCTGTTTTTGTGACAAAAACGAACCTCTAGTTCCTTTGGAGTTACAGACATTACATACATTACACTTGTGTATTGGAAAGAGGATGACAGGGAGGGGGTGGGGTGGAGACAAGAACAAACCTCTAGTTCCTTGTTGTTTCTTTTATGTTATTTCTGCTGTAGCACACCGACACAAGTTTAGATAATGATGATTCTCTAGTAAAATTCATGCAATATGTTTGTTACGCTGACCGCTAGATCCAATTCTTACAGATCCATGAACAAATAGCCATTTATTTACTCTCCGTGTAGATCCTATTTATTGTTGCCTCAACATGTATTTGTTAAAAAAAAAAGAAATGAGCTGTTAATTCATGCTTTAATGATAGTTGTGATTATCTGAGCCAACTAAAAGAGTTATCACTGAGCAGCATCAATTCAGCATCATTATTGTTTACGGTGGCCATGCTGTACATATGTATTCTGGAATTATTGCTATAGACGCTTAAACATATATTAATACTGCCGAATTTGTTAAAGAAGATGTATATATGGAAAAATAGTCAAACAGGGAGTGCCACATACGAAATGACACCGCACCAAACACCATCAAACAAGAAACGGTATCGCCACAAGACAAAACATAACAGGACACATATCAAGACGAAAAACATTAAACATTAAGCATATTAAACAACAAATTTGACCAAAGTGCTGAAAGCAGGAGTACCGCCTTGGGACGGTCTTTCTTCCTTGATTTTACTGTGGTTAGTATAAAATGCACCTTAAAATATTTATTGTTGTATTTTCTCGAACAGAGTACAGGTTTCAGGTTACGTCTTGACCAACGTCCAATAGTTTGTATGATTCTTCACTCATCAACCATAATTTTATTTCATGTATATTTCACTTCAAATGTTCATCAACAGCTGTGTTCGTATATAACAGCCAGTCTAGACTTAACACTAGATCAGTAGCCCGTCTGTCAAGAGTCGAACACAAAATACAACATGAATATTTTTGATGTAAGGAAATATTGATAGACAAAGACCCATGCCAAAGTTCATCTAAATAATATGAGAGCCGATCAAATTAGGCCTAGAACTTTATGGAAAGAAACATTCTCTGTGAAATTATATTACACCATTTGATTGATTTCTGGAACTGGTGATACCACTCGGTACATCGAGGGCGAGGGAACTTTCTACGTTTAACCCTTCGCTTGCTATTCACGCCAATATACCTACCTGTAAATAATGAAGACCCAGATGAGACAGCTCCTGCAGGAGCTGTCTCAACAGGGTCTGCACTATTTACAAGTTGATTGCGCAACCAATGCACTCCACAGCAGTGATTGCACAGCGAAATACTTGTACACAGTGAATATATATGTAATTATACAACATGGCATGGGTAAAGAAGGAGAAATGTATTTTAAAATTCAGCAAGAGAAGGGTTAATATCCTCGTAATGTTGGCCAGATAACTCAACATTTTAGTTACAAATAAATTATTCATCAGAGTTTTTACATAAACACAGTCAGGTGGGGGAAAATTCGTTGTTGTTGTTCAATCTCTTTATCCCCTACCGACATCGAACGTTAGTGCAGTTACCGTAATGAACCATGCTACCGACATATCAATACTTGTATTTACGGTTTCAGCTATTATTAAAACTTTCTTGTTCACACATTATAAAAAACAGCTAATTAAAGTTTATACATACCTCATGTGTCATATGAATATTCACTGAGTAAACAGTTAAAATCGGCGGTACCAATATTCAGACGTCGTTAATATTAAATGTTATGAATATGTAAACAGCTTTTTGTTTTGATTGATTTAAACGAAAATGGACAGAGAATGTTTAAATAATAACTAATTAGAGTGATATCGAATGATATGTAAAATGGAATACTGCTTAAGTCGGTGCTAGGGGGAATGAGTGTAGTTGCACTTTTAATTACTACTCATGAACAGACTCTATAGAACCGAGTCTGCAATTTTCTCTTTTCGCATTCCAACTTTTTCTTTTGAAGGATCTCCCGCTTTCAGAATATATGTAGTTTACAACAGCAGGTGTCAAGTGCTTGTGTGGTGGTGGTCGGAAAAGTCGCCCCGTACTTCATTCTCAGTGTTGTTATACTTTCTGGTCCTTCGGGATCAATCGTTTTGATGTTATTAGTTTTGAAAGATGAATACTGCTTAGGCCGGTGCTAGGGAACACGAGTAGTGTTGCACTTTTGATTACTACTCATGGACAGACTCAATAAAACCCAGTCTGCAAATTTCTCTTTTCGCATTGCTCCTTTTTCTTTCGAAGGATCTCCCCTTTTCAGAATATTGTATCTAACAATGATGAACGACTCCATTTGATTTTGTCACTTTAAATGATTAATTATTCAGTACTAGTGTGCGAGTGAAACTGTTGATGTTCTAGTCACTTTTTGTGTCACCTGCAGTGTGCCACTTAGCGATCAGTTTTCCGTCAACTGTCTGTCTGTCTGTACATCTGTCTGTCTGTCTGTCTGTCCGTCTGTCTATCTGTCAGTCTGTCTGTCTGTATGTCTGTTCGCCCGTCTGTCTGTCTGTCTGTTCGTCACACTTTCTTTGTTAGCTCTCATTTCTTAACTAATCATTATAGAGCTTTCAAATTTCACATGTGTCTTTCTCTCATTGAGAACCACTGATGTAACTAAGGTCCACCACTCTGGATGCAATATCTTTTGAGTTATTCTCCTTTGTTCTGATCTTCGCACTCCAGACTATTAACAGTTTTTGTGTCAGTTGCGAACAGGTGACAAATGTGTTCCTCCCAACACTCTTGTTTAATTACGAACGATTCAGTAAGAGGTTGGGGATAAAAGTACAAATATGAGTCATGCAGGAAGCACCACATACAGAACAAACAGCCGCCCGAACAGCATTATAACGAGAAAACATACGACATATTCAGTAGGGCTGCTTAAATTCAAGTCTCTTTAACTCATTCCCTCATATTGACACCTATTTTATTGTCAATATTTGTTTACATAGTCATCATACCTAACAAAACGAAAATACGAATAACATATAACATCAGCAAAAGGGTTGGGCCACAAGTTCTAGCAACATTAATTACGACCCTTCCTTTTTGGTTGAAGTAAGAAAGTAAGGAAGTAGTTTTCAGTAACGTCACATTACAAAGTGCTTGCGATGAAGTTCAATAAAAGGAGACCTGTATTTAGGGAAACGATTAAAAAAACTGGGTAAAAAAGAAACTGAAGAACGAGAAGACAAGAAGTATAGAATGAGGATAAGAGTATCAGTGCTGAAAATTGCTGTTTAATTCTAAATCTATTGGTATCCTTCATATATGTTTGGAAAAAGCTGAAACTATCTCTACATTTTCTTCATTGCTAAGTTCGGGTGAACCGAAAGGTAATAAACTGGCGTTAAGGAATTATTGTGATATAACAGTGATTATTACAGAGGCGTAAACGGCGTTGATATAAGGGAATGGTAAAAACTTACATGACAAGACACAATGTTTATCAATATCTAACCCGCTTAGTCTTCGATTCTGGTTCCATTTTGGCCATACTAATGTTTTCACCTTTTAGATTGGTGCTACGCACGTGCGTAAGTCTCTAGCTACGTCCTGGCGATGACTAGTCATTAGTCGCTTTAGAGAGGGGTTCTACTTTATATCCTAATTAGACGCCTCACACAATCCAAGCTATTTAACCCTTTCCCTCATATTGACGACTTTTGACGACTCTGTAAAAGTCACTTTGTGAAACCATTGTGATAAATAGAGCATTTGCTCCTACAGGAGCAAATGCTCTATTTATCACAATGGTTTCAAGCTACAAAATTCTAAAATTTTCTTTTTCTCTAGTTAATGCTCCTTTTCGGTAGCTTTATTTAAAGAGGTTGGATCTAAAAATAGTCTATGAGGTAATGGGTTAACACACCACTGGCATTTTAAAGAAGAGCTTAAGAAATCCTTACTCTGAAACGTTAAGCAGACGGCATCTGTTTGCAGAGGAAAATTATTTGGTTCGAAAACAGAACACATGAATTCATAATTATAATAAAGATACTCGAGGGAGTGATATCCTTCCCTGGAGGAATAGACACTATACGTACATTAAATTATATTTACTTCACCCTTTACCTCACCAATTGTCATGTAAGAAATAATGACGTAATCAATATTAATTAGATTAATAGACTGGTTCGAATAGCACATGGACACACGCCCTTTTGACAATAGCAGAAAGTATGGGATCATATCTTTATTACATTATAAACAAACAGAACAGACCTTGATCAGACGGTTCCTACAAGAGCCGTCTTACCTGGGTCTATTTTGTTTGCAAAAACAAAGGAATGTGTTTTATGGAGTAAAGGTTTAAGACGATTAAGCATACCGGGTAACTCATTTATTTCTCCACCAAACCGTATGTTTCAGACCACAATTTAGATTCGTCTCTTGGAATATTGGAATACTCGTGGAAGTATTCTACATTACACTTATCCTACGTTAAGCTACCATTGACTCCATGACTATTAATGCAAGAAATAATGACATCATGAATATTAATTTGTTATAATAGCACTTGGACTCAGGAATTGTTTGCAATGGCAGAAAACTTTGGAATCATATCTATCAAAGTATATGCCTTCTGGTATAACTAGACAAGCACTTGATTAAGTTTATGTACAAGTTCTTGACATCTCACCTAAATAATAACTAGTGTAGAAGTGATTAGCTTGATAAGGGTTGAAACATGTTTAATTTGTTATCAGTTTAACCCTTTCCCTGTTCTATATTTATTCCAAAGTTCAATACCTACAGAATATTCATGGACAAAATAGTGATAATGAAATATGGAAGGTGGAACAGTGTAGCCATTTTTATAAACTGAAACGAACCCAGATCTATGTAATTCTATTTGCAAACAGACCAGACCCTGATCCGACGGCTCCCACATATTGGTCTAATATGTTAGCAGATGCGTGAAAAGGCGTTTATACGAAGGAACGTGTTACATGTAACCGATATAGACATGATCTCTGTAGCTGTCAAACTTATCGGTTGAAAATATTTCTTTCTATTCTCTCTGAAGCTGATCAATTATTCCATTTCAAAGTACATATTTTACAACACATTAAGACATTTAATTTTCTACTTGAATTGTATATGAGCCGACATTGATTCGTGGTAGCATTTCCTTTGATGACGCTTGATTGTACCTAGTTAAAGCCTCAATTGAGAATAGTCCCGCACCACTGCATAACAATGATTCTACTTTGAACTCTAGAAGGGCACATTCTCGAGCTTACAATTAAAGCTATGCCAGTTGACTCTTTCGCCCGCCAATGTCGCATCTGCGCTTACTTATGCAACCAGTTTGGATCAAGATGGGACCCTGAGTAACTCGGCGTCTCATCAGGATCCAGACTGTTTGTTACAGTGAATGTTTCTTGAAACAAAACTGAAGAAAAATAAAAAAGGAAAATCGTAGTAGACGACAAAGTTTGCAGACGACAAAGTTTGCAGACGAAAGAGGTTAACCACTGAGTGTTGAATTTTCAAATTGGAATGGCAAATCATTGTATGGCGATAAAATCCACTTAATATGAAAGTATATACCATGTGAACGGATTAAAAAACACTTTAAACTCTGATCAGCGAATCCCTCTAGGATCCCTCTGATCTAGCCCTATACTGCTTACAAATGTCATTTCACTCGCGCATCTACATGGTTAAATGTAAAATACTTGTCTCACGTCCATGATTTATGTTTTGTATCATTATGGTTTTTCCCCTGATTGTTTTGAAATTACATTTAAGTCATGCTTAATTGGCTGTATTTTAGTAAAACCTCGATACTTCGATTTTTTAATACAGATCTTTTGAGGCAGGTGAATGTTTAATACAGTGCAGAATTCGTGGAAAAAGTTCCCAGCTACCTCAAATAACACATTCTCTCCTACTGACGTCTTTTGACGCATCTGTACAAGTCATGTTTTGAACCATTGTAATAAATAGAGCATTTGCTCATGTAGAGCAAATGTTCTATTTATCACAATGGTTTTAAAACCGCAAAATTCCAAATTTCTCCTTTTCTCTAGTTAGTGCTCCTTTTTGGTAGAATTATTCAAAGAGGTTGGGTCTAAAATAGTGTAGGAGAGAATGAGTTAAAATAGCCACCTGTCTTAATAAGCAATACTATTAGTTACACGGTGTTTCGGCAGGGTTTACGGGTTTGTATGACGGTTTTGGATTCCGTATTTCCTGAGCGCCTCTCTCAGAAAACATACATAACCTAACGAAATTTTGTAGATTTTTACTTACAGAGCGTGTGATATTTGTCACAGCTAAGCTGTCAATAAAGCCAAGACTCAAACATGACTTTTGACGTCACTCAAACTAACTGGCTGATTTGCATGCGCTGTAAGAAACACGTTTTGATGTACTTGGGAAAAACAAAAGAAGTAAGATACAAACATGTATGATATATAAGTTGTTTTCATCTATGTGTGTAGCTGCTAGACACTTTTGTGAATTCCGCTTATTTCATAGGAAATAACCGCCTTATCCGCACAGAAATTGAGTTTGTTTACGCGAATCGATGACGAAACAACAGATCAGTCACGTGATTTCCGTACACCTCAGATCAAACGGAGTGTACGGTTTCTTTCACCCCGTTCACGTGGGCGGCCTCAGCCAATCACATTCCCAGAATGTATGATGACTGAAAATAACGGTACTAATTTGAGTGTTTGAATTAACGAGGTTTACTGTACTATGTTTTTTCCTGCTCGTTTCGAAATTACGTTCAAGTCATTGAAAACCGTTCTTGTGGACGATACTATTCATATCAGAGATCCATCACAATGTATAAGTTCCCTAATGACTCCAAGATTACAAATGTTGATAACAACACGTTGTTGCGGGGGTGGGGAGTAATAATCATAATTAGACAGACCAAACTATGTAAGTTCCCCAATTGACTCCGAGATCATAAACCTGAAGGAAACCCTGTGCTTAAAACTCATAATGGTTCGCAACTTCTACAATTTGAATGCACTAGTACACACTGGATTAGTTTTGATATAGATTCAGAAATGTTTTAACAAATAGTAGTGTTTCAAGATTTGAAAGATCCAAATGTTTAATCATAATAATCGTGTTCATAATAAAATCTCGAGCAACATTTTTTATATCTCCAATGGATGTTATGTGAATATTGCCGGAATTAATCTTTTTCGAGATTTCAAAGCGAAATAACCACCCAACTACAACCCCCCAGCACACACAAAATACCAACACAAGAAACCAAGATACCTTTTTTGCAGCTGACGTTCTTATGTATGGCTATATCTAGGGTTAGTGGTGATCAAGGATCAGATATATTGTGCATCATTTCATTTCCAGCTCGTATACATAAACTACATATTAATTCAGAGAAACGGATAAACGTACGTACTCAAGTACTAGTAATATCCCAACCAACTCTAAAGAGTGATCACAACATACCGACTGCAGGAGAAATAAAGAAATTATTTTTAAAAATGTTTTAACATTTTCGGCGTCAAATTTCTAATTATTGTCTGCAATCCAATTTTTGTTAAATCATTCCGTACAATAAGGAAATGAGATAAATAAATGCAAATTTCAAAGGAATAAAGCACACATATATAAATAGAGAATGAGACAAAAAGTGAAGTCCATGATCTGACGCCGCCTTTAAAAGTCGGCGTCTGATCTGGGACTGCACTATTTGGTGCATTTATGCGACATTGGCGGTGAAAGGGTTAATTTACGCATCTTATCTGAACATCTGTACATATCGACTATGCAATTACAGTAGTACAACGATCAGATGGCGTTGTTTACAAAATAGTACGTATGTAAACACAGAAAATTAACGATAAATTAAACTGCGACATGTTGTATACGTTAATCCAGGCAGTTGACTTGAGTGGCTTCACCACTTCACCCTATCCTAATATACATGCCACAGTTGTACTTATCGTTAATTTTCTGTGTTTACATACACACTGTTTTGTAAACAACGCCATCTGATCGTTGTACTACTGTACCTCCGTTAGATTATCCTACGCTAGTAGAACAGTGTGTCACATTCCAAATTCCAATACGCTTGCAAGTTAGCCTGTAAATCATTTAACACTTTCCTCCATGAATATTCATGTAAGACGACTTATATATTAATAAGTTTAATTTATTTTAATGGCACATTGACACATGAATCTGTCGCCATGGCAAAAACTGTAGAACCATATCTATATTACATCATTAGCAAATAGAGCAGACCCTGATAAACCGTTTTAATCTGGATCAACTCTGATTGTAAATGCTTGAAAAAGCGTGTATATAAAGGAAAGGGTTAAATTCGCCCATTTGGTATCCATGCTTTACATAAATAACATCTGCTCAAATTTGGAAGTTATACAATTTTGACTACATCCTGCAAATAAGCTGTTGAGATGCTAGTGACCGAGTGTCAAATAGTTTCGATCCTGATAAAACACATGGGTTCATGCTTATAAAGCTTTTATTTGAGTCTGAGTTCGTTCTCAAGCTTTTGATTGGTAAGATTTGAGTTCTCAAGCTTTTGATTCTTAATCAAAAACCTTGAGAACGAATTCAGACTCAACTTAAAGTTTTATAAGCATGGACCCTGGTTTTTCCGCGTCTCATCCAAGCTGGCTGTACATAATAGTTATGTGGATAAGGTTTGAAGCGCCACGACACTGAATATGACAGAGTAACAGATAAAGACGATTCTAAAGGATGATCACAAAAATCCATGTTGTGACCACCTTTTAGAATGGTTTCGAAGAGACGATACTAAAGATTGATAATGACATAGGGTTTGGTTGAGATACAAAGAAGTCATTTTTGTAATTATTTTAATTCACATATCTTAACTGGACCTCTGATTATATGCCATAAGTTTCAATCCTGATGAGATGCCGAGTAGCACGGCGTCTCATCAGGATCGAAACTGTTTGACACCCTCTTCATTATTTTGTAAAGAACTTGGGCAAGTGCTCACTCTAAAACTATAAGCAGACGAAAATGCGCCCAGCAGACGACACAACTGGCACACGAAGGGTTGACGCAAATATATGATGAGGCGATGATGATTAACCCTTTCACTGCCGGAGTCGCAAAAATGCGCCACGATAAATAGTATAGTCCCAGGTCAGACGCCGCCTTTTTTAGGCGGCGTCTGAACAGGGACTTCACTTTTCGTCTCAATCTCCTTTTCTATATCTGTGCTTTATTCCTTTGAAATTTACATTTATTTATCTCATTTCCTTACTATACCGAATGATTTAACACAATTGGTTTGCAGACGACAATTAGAAAGTTGAAGCCGAAAGGGTTAATGATAAATGATTTCAGGAAATTGATTTCGACTTATCATATGCATTGCAAAGGACCGAGTGGACTTAGTAACTCCTATAATGAGTGGTATAATGTTCTCCAGAAGAACAAGAAAAACACACAGGGTAGTTAACCCTTTCCCTCATGTAAACACATGCAAATGCCATTTCTGATCGACTCAACGAATGACGGATATGACGAATGTCGATGTCTGATGTTTAACCCTTACTGTTCGGGACACGAGTCACTGATGTCCTTTGCAAACAGTGTAGACCCAGATGAACGGGCTCCTAGATGTCAGGGTTTGCACTGTTTGTCACGTTACACGTTTATTTAAAAACAATCCCTACATATTCACCATAAGCTTGGCCTGGTTGAATTTTGGAAGTCCATTTGAAAATTAAACATGGTAAAGGTTAGGCTCGGAATACAAATTATCACACAGGTCGGTTCTTTATGATTTTGAGCATTATATACCGGTATATATAAAAAAAACATCACATGAAAAAATCACACTGACGCTAATCAGCATAGCTCATAAACACCTCATTGGAAGTAATATATAACACGGAAAACGATGGCTATGGCTACAATACTCCCATATACCACCGTTGCCATTCTTTCAGCAGTTTCTCTTGGTCAGACCATTGTCGATTTGATTCATTACGACCATTTAGACGGAAAATCATACACCAACCGTCTATTTGAGACGGTAGCCAGAAGCGATATATCGTGCGTTACAGGATGTACGACGGAACCAACCTGTCTCAGCTCTTTCTAAAGAGACACAAAACGTTGTATTGGTTGTGACAGTGCCTACAACCACACGGACCTGAGTCCACTGACGAATGAGCCAGGATCACTGTACTACAGACAATACGCTAAGAAATGCTTCAGCAGTGTTGTATGGCCATGTTGATAATTTACGAGTATTGATATCCGTTCTTCTATTAGACAAATATAATTATGACTGTTGACGTTTTCACTATTTCCCTGTTCTATATTAGAGTAAGATATAGCGATGTCATGAATATTTATTAGCTGAATTTTACAGGATAGTTTGGTATTGGTAGAAACTGTATACATATCTATTTTAATTTCATAAGCAAGCAGAGCAGACCCTGATCACATGGCTCTTACAGGAGCCGTCTGATCTGGGTAGTCTCTGTTTGCAAATGCGTGGAAGTTGTTTACTTGATGGAAGGTTTACGAAAAGAAGCGAAAACTCATTTTGCACTGAGCGTTTAATTGAGTAACACGTTAACTCATGTAGGATATGGGAACACCAAGCTTTTTAACTAGATAATTATTATTAAAGCTATGCGCATACAATAATGTTTGACTACGACATAAACTCTAGAATCAGTTGGCCAATTTGAAAGTGATTAGTAATCACATGTAGTTACAATGAATCATAATTGAAAAAAACACGAAAGTGTGAAAGGGTTAAGGAAATCGTTTTATGCAACGCATTAATATATGCATTCATATCGTTATACCCCGTTCTTAGTTCATTGACTCAAAACTGAATTTATTTATATTTTAACCAAGTACAACCAATCATGCTCCAGCACGAATCCCTGTGTTGGTAACAACACCGTTTGCTTTCCTGGTCTAGACGTGTGTGTGTGTGTGTGTGTGTGTGTGTGTGTGTGTGTGTGTGTGTGTGTGTGTGTGTGTGTGTGTGTGTGTGTGTGTGTGTGTGTGTGTGTGTGTGAGTCTCTGCCTTTGTGTACGACCCGACAAGTTCGTCATGTCAAGCAGGTAAGGTTACATGAATATATGAAAGCATTTGGCGGTATTAATGTAAAACTGATGTCTGCCTAAACTCCGGTATGTTCCAATTCCTTCGAAACTTCCTCTTCGTTGCAGGGTTTGGGACATCAACTTTCACAGTGTATTGTTCATGCAAACGAGTAATACTGGTACGTAATATCGATTCCATGTTCTATGTTTATTCCTTTCAATACTTACTGAATATTCATGAACAAAATAGTAATAATAAAAAATGGAAGATGGAATATCTTAGCCATTGTAGAAAGTAAAGAAAATGGTCTATCAAATTCAATAAGCAAACAGACGAGACCCTGATTGGACGGCTCCTATAGGAACTGTCTGATGTGGGTCTACTCTCTTTGCAAATGCATGAAAACGCGCTAGCGTTAAAATATCTACCATGTGTGTCGTTCTTACGAGGCATTTTTTGCAGATTAACACTGAAGCCGATGTAATGAGGAAAAGTGACACCCGTAGTAGATCGACCGGGGGTTTATTATATAGTACTTTGACCCCCGGTCATTTTACTATAAAGTATAGTGACTCCCTTGCCATAGTATAATGACCCCCTTTATAGTATTGTGACCCACTCTTTTTGTCGTAGTATGTCAAACTGAGAGGTCTATATATTTTGTAGTAGTACTATGGACCCCGGACATTTACTCTAAAATATAGTGACCCCCTTGCCAAAATACATCCACCAGGGGGGGGGGGGGGGGGGTTCGATATATTATATAGTACTATGACCCCGATGTCATTTTACTATAAAATATAGTGACCCCCTTGCAAAAATACATCCACTACGGGGTCGATAAATCATATAGTACTATGACCCCAGGCAATTTTACTATAAAATGCAGTGACGTCTTGTCAAAATACATCTACCAGGGGGTCGATATTTTATATAGTACTATGACCCCCATGTCATTTTAATATAAAATGTAATCACCCCCTTGCCAAAATATATCCACCAGAGGGGTCGATATATTATATAGTACTATGACCCCCATACCATCTTACTATAAAATATAGTGACTCCCTTGCAAAAATACATCCACTACGGTGGTCGATATATCATATAGTACTATGACCCCGGTCATTTTACTATGAAATATATAGACTCCCTTGCCAAAGTACATCCACCAGGAGTCGATATATTATAAAGTACTATGATCCCATGCTATTTTACTATAAAGTATGGTGACTCCATTACCAACATGCATCCACCAGGGGGTCGATATATTATATAGTAATATGACCCCATGTCATTTCACTATAAAATATAGTGACTCCCTTGCAAAAATACACTCATGATGGGGGTCGATATATTGTATAGTACTATGACCCCATGCCATTTTCCTATCAAATATAGTGACTCACTTGCAAAAATACATCCACTACAGGACCGATAAATCATATAGTACTCTGACCCCAGGCATTTTTACTATACAATACAGTGACTCCCTTGGCAAAATACATCCACCGCGGGTAGGGTGGGTCGATATATAATATAGTACTATGACCCCATGTCAATTTACTATCAAATATAGTGACTGCATTGCCAAAATATATCCATTATGAGGGGTCTATATATTATATAGTACTATGATCCCCATGCCATTTTACTATAAAATATAGTGACTCCCGTGCAAAAATACATCCACCAATATGGTCGATATATCATATAATACTATGACCCCCGGTCATTTTACTATAAAATATAGTGACTCACTTGCCAAAATATATCCATCGGGGTGTATTTTTGCAAGGTTGTCATTATTTTATAGTAAAATGGCATGCATGGTGTCATAGTACAATATGATATATCGACCCCATCTTGGATGTATTTTGGCAAAGGAGTCTCTATATTTTATAGTATAATGACCAGGGGTCATAGTACTATATGATGTGTCGATCACCATGTTGGATGTATTTTTGCACGGGAGTCACTATATTTTTATATACTATATCATTTATCGACCCCCCCCTCGTGGATGTATTTTGGCAAGGGAGTCACTATATTTCATAGAAAAATGATCGGTGGTCATAGTACTGTATGATCCCCTGGTGGATGTATGTTGGCAAGGGAGTCACTATATTTTATAGAAAAATGACCTTGGTGTCATAGTACTATATGATTTATCGACCCCGTTGTTGATGTATCTTTGGAAGGGAGTCACTATATTTTATTGTAAAATGATATGGAGTCATAGTACTATATAATATATCGACCCCATCGTAGATGTATTTTGGCAAGGGAGGATGTATATTGGCATGGGAGTCGGTATAGTTTCTAGTAAAATGGCATATGGGTCATAGTACAATATAATATGTCCCCCTCCAATCGTGGATGAATATTGGCAAGGGAGTCACTACATTTTATAATAATATGGCCATGGGGTCATAGTACTATATAATATATCGACCCCCGGTGGATGTATTTTGGTAGGGGAGTCACTTTATTTTATAATAAAATGGCCTGGGTCATAGTACTATGTGATTTATTGACCCCGTAGTGGATGTAAATTTGCATGGGGGCATATAAAAACGAGGAATTTACTTCACTATTATACACACTTTTTAGGGTCAGGTTTGTATCTCGTATGTGAGGTCGGTTTCTTATACGTAAGGGGGTCATTGTACTCACTCAGTCATAGTACTATAACCGGGGGGTCATAGTACTATATAGTAAAAAGACCCCGGTCGATCTACTACAGGGGTCACTTTGTTATATGAGGGGTCAGAATTGTATATGTATGGGGATCATAGTACTATGACTCCCCCGGTTATAGTATTATGACCGGGGGTCATAGTACTATATAGTAAATCGACCCCCGGTTGATCTACTACGGGGGTCACTTTTGCTCATTACACCGGATCGCGGCCTTTTCTGTTCATTGACAGACATGACTAGAGTCATGTTCTACAACCAATTTGCCAAATCATGGTAGCATAACACGGAATGTCCAGGTTGAAAGTATCATTTGTCCATATCTGTGGTCAGGCATCAAGCCTTTTGACCAATTATAGAACTGTGGGGAAATATCGGCGTTCTGTTTCAACTTGTAAAGTGCTGACATAAGTAGCCTTTCTTCTTGATAACATATTGGTACGTTAAGGGAATGTTATATACCGTCAAGTTATTGATATTCCTACGAGTACGGCTTGTGCACTACTGGTTGCAGATTTGTTTTTATACTGCTATAAAAATTAACGAATAACCCATCATAATTACATATTTATACATTGTAATTAAATGTAGGAGTGGTGCAAGAAATTCAGTAACCGCGGTTAAATCAAACCGAAGCTCCCTACACAGTATGCATAACTACAAACATTTAGAAAGTAGAAGATCCTTCGAAGTAAAAGCAGAAATGCGAAAAGAGTAACCTGCATTTTCGCTTTATATATAACAACACTGGGAGTGAAATAGGTGGCGACCGCCACACAAGGACTTAACACCTGCTGTTGTGAAGTACATATATTCTGAAAGTAGGACAACCTTGCGAAAAGAGAAAATTGCAGGTCCAGTGTTATTGTTCATGAGCAGTTATTAAAATGGGTTTCTACAAATTTGGCACAAAGCACTAAATGAAGAAGCACGGAAAATGCATTCATGTAGATAGACAGGTAAAAATCAGACGAGTAGGCAGACGGACTGCAATCAGATTCCAATATACCCTCGCACTGGGACTATGATAGCAACTGGTCTGTTCTTAACTTTGAAATCAGTTGAATATTTTGTTTGCTTGGACATTTGGAGTTTAATGTGAGGAAGCCTTGCTGACTTGCGATAGGTCCATGGTTCGACCCGAGTGTTCTTCTATGCACAAAACAATGCAATTTGATCTATGCACGGAACAACCCTCTGGATCTTCCTCTGATGGTAATTGCCTGGGCATCGCCATATATCTGAAAAACTGTTAAGGCGTCGTAACATCCGGATCCAAACAAAGAAAGAAACAAGCACAAAACCAACTTTGCAGGAAAGCTTTCGAATCTTTTACATATACTTGAACATTTTCGAATCCTGTAGCTATACTTTATTTAAACAATGTACCTATAATTGAAAGTTGTCGAACCCTGTGCCTTTAATAGACATGTTTCGCTGCTGCTGATTGCGAGTAGCGGATGACTGTACACGACTTGTTTAAGAGGACTTTCGCAAACCATTCGAACATAAAGTTGCGAATTTGAATAACTGTCTACTTTCGTGTCGTCGAAAAACATTTTCCAAAAACAAGCGGTATGCTTTCGTTACTTCTTGGACCTAAGATTAGCCCTTATTGTTTGGATGTGTACTGTTTAACCTTCTGCCTGCTACGGGTGAAGTTTTTATTACTGTTGCAATCAGTGTGGATCCAGACTAAACGCCACATGACGCGGCATCTCATCTTGATCCAAACTGTTCGACACTCTGATAATTTCAGTACCAAAATGCAGAAAAAATAACTTTGGGAATTGTTTCAGACAGCAATGTTTTGCAGACGACACTTGCATACCAAGTAGAATGTTAACCAAACTTCACAAGGCAACACAATTATTGTGTGCGTACGACGTTTGGTGAAATGGTACCCAGTTCTGGATCCAAGATGTATGGTCCAGCGTACCGGCCCTGAAGCATGTAGGCCTCCGAGAAAAAATTGCCCAAACAGGTGTCTGATTCGGACGACCAGCAGCAACCTGAAGAAAACGTTGTTGAACGTAAGTCGAGTACATTTGATCTTCAAATATCATTTCATCAGCCGTAAGTAGGGAGACACCATCTAGTTCTAAAATACATGTAGTATGAGCGGAAAGTAGATCAATGCTTATTGAAATACAATCGAACTTCAGTATCTCGAACTCGCATAAGTCGGAAGTACTTGTATTTCTACAGTTGAATTTCGTTATATTGAACTCGCTTAAGTCGAACATATCACTATTTCAAAGTTCAATGGATGCTTAGCCACGTTTGAACTTTAAAATACCGATATGTTCGACTTTAGCGAGTTCGAGATATCGAAGTCCGACTGCACGTGTTACAAATACATGAACTGGAGGTGTTTTATATTGCCACGATCATATTATGGTTTTCGGTAAGATCGCGGAGTAAATTTCTGTTACATTATAAACATTCAATATAGTTGCATTGTTTTTACATTTATTTCGGAACCACGCCAATAACAAAAAGCCCAGCCACAAGTTGGACCAGTAAGAGTTGAGGTGCGAAGAAGACGTTCGTCCCGTAAAAGGTCACTCGCAGCTTTAATTAGGGAAAACCATGAAGCCTATAGCAAATTCATCACTAAGAAGATCCCAAAGCACTTCACAACTACAGCTACACCTATCACTTTTTATTTCTCATTACATATAGCATGCACAAAAAAATACAATAATAAGAATCTGACGCTGAGTGTGAGCGTGGAAAGTATGAGGAGAAATGCAGGGGCGTCTATAATTAAGATTTTCCAAGACGCCAACAGTTTTGGTAGCTGGAACACTTTCTTTATAGACAGTAGCTGAATAGATTTCCTTCGAAGTTGGGAATAATTAAGGGGAGGTAATTTTGGGCACATTGCTAAATTTTCAAAGGTTACAAGAGTGACTCGGTAAACAGAGAAGACGGGCTGTGGGTTTTTTGTATAAAAAGCCCCTGTACCGGGATCTGCTTTGTTACGTGATAATTCCGGTTGTAACCAACACAGTAGACACTACGGTGAATCCCTTCTAAAATGGCACATGATCCGCTCTTGTTATACTTAATACGTTTCGAGAAGATCTCCACATTAAGTCCGCCACCCGCTCTCGAAGGCCGTGTTCAGCAGCAGCGAAAAATGTCAATTTGGAACTTGTTTCGACAAGTGTACATATTCTTGAACTTTGTCGAAACCTGTATCTGTACTTGAACTTTGTCGAACCATGTACCTATACTTTATTTTAACATTGTACATATACTTGAAACTTGTCAACCCTGTTCTTATGGTTTAACATTGTACACATGTTTAAAATGTGTCGAACCCTGTACGTATATTCTGAAAATGGGTGAACCTTCGAAAGCAAGAGTAGAAATGCAAAAAGAGAAAACTGCAGACTCGGTTTTATTGAGTCTGTTCATGAGTAGTATACTTGAGATTTGTCGAACCCAGTACTTATGTTCAAATTTGTTGCTTGTACTTTCTGAGATCCTATACATTGCTTCACTTGAAAGCTACCAGATCCCGTATGTATACCAGAATTTAGTCAGATAGAATATCTATCCACAACTAAATTACTGTAATTAGAATACACCCGTTGATGACAGTAAGGAAACCCTTTACACATTTGGTTGTATTTGCAAACAGAAAAGAGCAGACCATATCAAATGGCTCAGAGTTAGATACAATGAACCCGTCCTAAACGACCAGTTATGTATTGAATATAAGAGTCTTAAAAGCAGGTGGTTGCTTAATGCAGGGCAAAAGTAATGCAGAAGTCTCATATAGGAGTTTTTTTTGCATTAATTTTGACCTATTTTGAACATTAAGCTACCACCTGCCCTACAGGCCAATAATTAGACCTCTGGTTAATTGCTGCTTAAGACAGGTTATACTGTATTAGAGTAATATACAGTAAAACCTCTCTTAACCGGCCGTTAAATTTAGTACGAATATCGGTCTTGGAGACAGGTGGCAGCTTAATGCAGGGTGAAAAACATGCAGAAAGCTCCTAGAGGAGCTTTCTGTATGACTTTCACCCTGCATTAAGCAGTCACCTGCCTAAAAGTATCTAAATTCTTATCTAGTAGAATTCCGGTTAAGAGAGGTTATACTGTACTCAATGCGAGTATCCATGCATCAAATATTGGCTGTAGCTGATATACTCAGAAATTCATTTTACCAGATATGTTCATGTACAGTGTGTGCCTATAATTGCAGAATGTACTAGGTATGGCTTGACGTACCAAAGGTATCCTAACTACGTCCTATAGGTTAATGATGGATTGGTACATACTTCGCAGCTCGGTGTGAATACCCGTCTCTTCTTCTGTTCGCACAATATTACATGCGTAACTTGTTACGGTGTCGATTATGATTATAGTGGCAAAATATGTTACTACAGCAAGAGACGGAATGCAGACGCCCTTATTTCTGACTGGGGATATTCTGCTGTCTTCGATGCATACCTCAGGAACTGTGCCTAGACCGGACCTGTGATCCTGCTTTCTACAAAAAGCATTCAAACATTGTACGCCATGCCCCTCTGTCACGTAAATAGATTCAGTAACTGATTAACCGATATAGTATTACGTGTATGTCAAATTGGGTTACAGCTTAGCATAACAAGTATTATAATAAAATGATATCCTAAATTAAATTGTGACTGTATCCAAATTGCTCAAAGTATTCGGACACCCAATCGACCATTTCCATTGCCTCGTAAAGCTGCAAGATGTACTTGACACTATTTTGAATTTAGATTGACATAGTTAAACAAAGGGTACATCCTAACATTAATTTTGCAAACATAGGATGTGGAGACGCCGAGTTACTCCGTCTCTCACAAGGGTCAAAATTGATTGACACATCGCTAACCTTCTGGTGTTCAGTAAGGCTGTTATGTATTAGTCACTATACATTATAGACTAAGCATTACGAGTGTGCAAGTACTCGTTCTCGTGTTTGCCAAGAAAACCTGTAATACATATCGCTAGTAAGCGACTTGGGCTATCTGTAGTCTTGTATATACAGGTTTATCTCCCTTATTGACTGTTAGTTAAATTTGATTTTTTTTTATCAAAGTTCATTTTTAAACTTCATTGTTTTGTTTTAAATTGTTATAAATATTAGAACTGTGTATAAATTCTAATATGTGAGGCGGTTGGTCATTCGAGTTAATTATTATAAATAAAACACTGCCTGGGGTTATATTCGATCTGAAACAGGTTTGGTGACAAGCACCGGCACATATGGTGCTTAGGGTTGAGAGTGCTGCTGAACCATCCTGCTGAGACACTCCAATCAGGCTTCAAAACATTAAGTTATACATGTATTAGCTTATTGAAGCAGGTTTCATACACTGGTTTCATACACTGTTCAACAAAGGTTTGAGAGCGTAGGGTTCCATACATGCTTCGAGACATATTTCAAGCATAGTGCACCACAAGGTCTGAGACATAGGTCTGAAGTCACAGTAGTGCTGAGATAGCTTCAAACCATAGGTTTCAACAGGTCTAATTACAAATCGCACATTCTAGAGTTATAGATCATAGTTATAGTTTCATGACATAGCTGAGATGATTGTGTTCCAAGTACCATCTTGCAGATGAAGCATTGACCAGCCGTCTCGCCGGCTTCGGACTGTAGTACTTGTTCACAGTTATAGTGTATTGTTTTTTGTTGCCCCAATAGCTGAAATATCGTTGATCACCATGACATAAGTTTTTGTGCATAATTCATGTTTCCATGGCGTTCGTCTCAGGCAAAGTAGCCTCCGAAAACTATACTGTTGTCATTAGCCCAGCCACATTCATTTTATAGTTTTAAACATTGTGCTGTGTTTTGCTCAAGACATTGAAAACACACAGATCGCCCGAAACATTTAAAAAAGGTCTGATGTTGGGTCTTGTCATTGGGACAACACCCTGACTCCTGAAAATGTTTAGGTCACTTTTAAGGACTTACTATTCAATGCGAGTTTGCGTGTAAAACTACTGATGTTCTAGTCACTTGTAATTACTAATATTCAGTTCACATAAGCGAGTAAAACTGCTGAAGTTTAGGTCTCAATTATTTACGAACTATTCAGTAGGAGGGTGCAAGTCAATCTGTTGACAGCCACAGTTTAATACTAATTATTCATACGAATTTGCAAGTAAAATTGTTGCTGTTCTATTTAATTTCAGTTACTAAGTACAGTAGAAGACGTCTTAAGGTATTTCCAGCAATGGCCGTTTGTTTACTTCCTTTCAACTTGACCTTCATATTAAAGATTGATTAAATCTACTATTTTTAACAATTTTCAGCAATTCTTTTCATAAAGTTATTAAATAAAGGTCCTGGTGTAGTTCATAAATGTTAAACAAAACTTTATGTTTACCTTGATATATGCAAAAAAGAGGTGTCATATAATTCACTTTTCCAGATTGTTTTTGTATTTTGTTTTCATTTTTTCATAAGTATCCTTCCAAATATCTTCTTTAGTCCTGTTGGTGTATAATGCCTTATCATATGATAAGTGTTCCAATTTCACTTTAATAGTTAAATAAAACCTTAATCTTTGCCTGAAATTGTCGTATAACTCACTTTTCCAGATTTATTTAAAAACAAAATTCAAAAGGATCCTTCCAAATATCTTCTCTAGTCATGTTGGTGTATTAATAAGTCCTTATCATATAATAAATGTTCCAATTTCACTTTTTCCCAATACCACTATATTTCAATCACAGCAAATTGTCCAATAAAAAGCACATAGTCAGTATGTAACAGGTCATATTTTTTATCTGCAACAGAAATACCTTAAGCGGCCATTAATTTACTAAAACAGGAGTCTTATAAAACAGGTGGTTGGTTAAAGGAGGGCAAACGTAATGCAGTAAGCTCCTATAGGCGTTTTAACATTACGTTTGTCTTGCATTAAAGCAACTACCTGCCTCATATACCCATTTTCGATATTTTACGATGGAGAGCGTAAAGCTGCTGATATACCGGGCACTCGTAAAAACAAACTATTCAGTACAGGTGATAAATGTGCTGATGCGTGGGTCACTTTTAATTACAAAATGTTGAATGTTTGCAAGTAAAATTGCTGATGTACCGATCACTTTTAATTACTAACTATTCAGTACGAGTAAGACTTTTCAATATACGAGTCAAGTGAAATTAATTTTATCCAGTACGAGAGTGTCCTGTTTTACAGTACCAGAATAATTTCGCCTACAGGACCAGTCTAATAGCCCTACAGAATTAGTATGATGACTCTTACAGGGCCAGTTTGATGGTTCCTACAGGTAGGAGCAGTCTAATGATTCCTACATGACAAGTCTGATGACTCCTACAGGAAGAAAGATTTTGATGGCTACTACAGGGCCACTCTGATTTCTCCTACAGGAGCAGTCTGATGATTCCTAAAGGACCAGTCTGATTTATCCCATAGGACCAGTCTAATGACTTCTACAGGAAGGAGCAGTCTAAAAGCTACGCTACTCCATTGCCTGTCTGGTGACTCCTACAGGACCAGTCTGATGACCCTTACATGATTAGTCTGATGACTCTTACAGGACCAGTCTGGGGACTCCTACATGCCAGATTGATGACTCCTACAGGACCAGTATGATGACCCCTAATAAAAGGAGCAAGATGATGGCTTCTCCAGGATCAGTCTAATGACTTCTACAGGACCAGTCTGATGACTCCTTCCGGACTAGTTTGATGACTCCTGCAGTACCAGTCTGATGAACGGGCAGTTTGATGGCTACAACAAGTCCAGTCTGGTGACCTCTACATGTCCAGTCTGATTACTCCTACATAATCAGTCTGATGGTTACGCCATGTCCAGTCTGGTGTCCCCTACAGGTCCAGTCTGGTGGCTCTTACATGACCAGTCTGATGACTCACTCCTACATGACCAGCCTGATAGATATGTCAGGACCAGTCTGACGGCCCTTACAGGACCAGTCTGATGGATACGCTAGGACCAGTCAGATGACTCCTACAGGACCAGTCTAATGGATACGTCAGAACCAGTTTGATGACCCTTACAGATCCAGACAAATGGCTCTTACATGACCAGTCTGATTACTCACTCCTACAGGACCAGTCTGGTGGTTCAAAAGGATCATTCAGATGACTCCTACAGGACCAGTCTGGTAACTCCTACTTAACCATTTTGATGGTTCCTACATTATCAGTCTGGTGGACCCTCAGGACCTGTCTGGTGGCTACTCAAGGACCAATCTGATGAAGCTTACTGGGCCAGTTGGGTTTCTACGGCTCATACAGGAAGCAGCCTGATGGCTACACCAGGGCCAGTCTGATGACTCCTACTGGACCTGTCTGAAAGCTGCAACAGAATCAGTATGATGGCTTCTACAGGATTAACCGGACTGTTGCCACAACAGGGACAGTCAGTTGAACCCTGCAGGGTCAGTTTGATAGCTCCTACACCAGTCTGATTGCTCCTACACCAGTCTGATTGCTCATACACCAGTCTGATTGCTCCTACACCAGTCTGATGACTCCTACACCAGTCTGATGCACCAGCCTGATGGCTCCTACACGACCAGTCTGATTGCTCCTACACCAGTCTGATTGCTCCTACACCAGCCTGATAGCTCATACACATCCAGTCTGATTGCTCCTACACCAGTCTGATTGCTCCTACACCAGTCTGATGACTCATACACCAGCCTGATGACTCCTACACCAGTCTGATGACTCCTACACGACCAGTCTGATTGCTCCTACACCAGTCTGATTGTTCCTACACCAGCCTGGTAGCTCCTACACATCCAGTATGATTGCTCCTACACCAGTCTGATTGCTCCTACACCAGTCTGATGACTCATACACCAGCCTGATGACTCATACACCAGTCTGATGACTCCTACACGACCAGTCTGATTGCTCCTACACCAGTCTGATTGCTCCTACACCAGCATGATGGCTCCTACACGACCAGTCTGATTGCTCCTACACCAGTCTGATTGCTCCTACACCAGTCTGATGGCTCCTACACGACCAGTCTGATTGCTCCTACACCAGTCTGATTGCTCCTACACCAGTCTGATGACTCCTACACCAGCCTGATGACTCCTACACCAGTCTGATGACTCATACACCAGTCTGATTGCTCCTACACCAGTCTGATGACTCCTACTGATGACTCCTACACGGTCAGTCTGGTGGCTCATACACCAGTCTAATGGCTCATACAGGGCCAGTCTGAATAAGAATTGAATAGGATCCAAAATAATGTGCGGGAACCAAGTATATAAGGCATTTGAAAACAGTGCAGAACCAGATCAAAGGGCTCTTGTGATCTGGATTTGTCTTGTTTGTCATACGGGGTACGTTCCCTCGAAAGCAAAAGCAGCAATGCAAAAAAGAAATTTGAGTCTGTTCATGAGCAGTTATTAAAAATGCAACACTACTCACGCCCCCTAGCACAGGCTTAAGCGGTATTCAATTTTCAAAAACTAAAAACATCGAAACTGTTGATCCCGAAGGACCAGAACACCATGTAACAACATTAAATAAGTCATTTTCTTCAGTGGTTTACTCTGATAAATTTTCTTTGCTATATTAATATTCAGAAAGAAGCAAGTTTCAATCTTTCAGCGTATTAAGGGTTTAGGTCCTCTTATTCATAACGTAACATGTAGTATTTATAAGTCAAAATAAACTACGATAGAAACATGTGAAAACGATAAATGAAGGTATCTATAACATGACAAGTTCCTGGAACGTGTACAGTATGAAATGGTATACTCTTACATTTAAGAGCGCTACGTATTTTAAGTTTTACATCGAAAGCAAATGAATGAGAAACATAGTTAATAGGATTTAATTCAGTGTCACTAAACATGTAAAAGGACAAGGAATAATGCATACACGAATGCAACAAATACAATACTACACATTGCAATGCATATGATTCGTTCTTTCTAAAAGAAGCTTTCTGAGTAACGTTTGCACTGCATTAAGCAGCTATCAATTCTTCTTTTTAAGATTCCCGCGGAGAAGGATCAATTGAATCAAATGAAAAAACAACAACGACAATAACAAGGCATTTATAGTGTTCACAAACCACTACTAAACTGTATGAATAGCCGATGGCCGTTTGCATGGCAACATCTTTATTTACATCATTAGGAAGCTGCATTAATGGCAGTTGGCCGCCTGCATAATCACTGTCGTTATAAAGGTTTTGTTGACACCATTAGGACGCTGCATGGTCAATAATGGTACAGCATTTTCAGTTACATCATTAGGAATATATATTAGTAGCAGGAGGGCGCTTGCAAGATCATTGTAGGTTCAATGTCTTTAGTTACATCATCAGTAAACTACGTCAATTGCATGGTCACTAGCGGTTTATATACATCAACTGCACTTGGTCGTTGCCATGCATGGCCACTGGCGGTACAACATGTATATACATCATCAACAGTTGCTAAAATACAGCTTCAAGTACGAAACTAACCGGATTCTGAAAGTAGGAAATCCTTCGAAAGCAAACATAGCAATGTGAAGAGAACATTGCTTATTCGGTTTTATTGAATATGTTCATGAGCAGTTATAAAAGTGCAACACTACTCATATCCCCTAGCACCGAATTAGGCAGTATTCAATTTTCAAAACTAAAGGCATTGAAACCGATGATCCGGAAGAACCAGAAGATATAACAACAATGAGAAGTAAGGACGACTTTATACGACCGCCACATGATCACTTAACATCTGTCAAAACACTTTGAAACTATAGAAGACTTTTAGCAAAAGGCTATTGGTGCCTATAGTACACTAAATCAAATCGAATCGACCATAAGCAAAGAGAAATAATGCTACTTGTATATATTTCACTCCAAACTGTCTTAACATGATATATCTTAAAACATCTGTAGTATGTTCTTCATACCAATACACAAACCAATCAACAGTATAATGCTTTCCTTCGCTAGTAATGTAGAAAATTCGCAGAAAATATAAATAATATGCTGCATTAACCAGACACCTGTTTACCATACATATGCAGTAAAACTTAGTATAAATATCGGTCTTGGAGACAGGTAGCAGCTTAATACAAGGTGAAAGTCATGCAGAACGTTCCCTATGAGTTTTGTGCATGACTTTCACCCTGCATTAAGCAGCCAGCTGCCTAAAAGAAAGTAAATTCTGCTCTACTGAAATTCCGGTTTATAGTGCTTTTACTGTATATGACATATCCATTATCCGTTGGGTGTACAGACATGGTTTTCTTTCTGAATAAGTACTTGAGCAATTAACGATACGATACGATTACTAAAGTATCAAAATTCAAAGACTGGTGTAAAATCACTTTTAAGCATGTTTAATAGTTCTACCATTGCATTGAGTATTCGAGTCAATGTCCTTCTTTAATCTAGATTTTTAGCAAAATAAAATCGATTGTTTGTTGCAAAGATATACCTTCACTGACTTGTTCAATGTCCTTGGTTAACAGTAACTATGACAAACCTGTCACCAGAACTTGCTGAATAATATGTACGGGGTAGTAGTTTTTTTATACTACACAAAACAAATCATTGACATAAATAAGAAAGAAGCGACATATAAAGGTGCGTACTCAAATACTTAAGTCGTCATTTCCCCATCAAACACTATACTCTTAGCACTCTTTAGAATCGTATCTTCGAGACGATTCTAAAGAGTGGTCACAGTATGCGGGTTTGCTGAAGAAATAACGGAGCTTTTCCTGAAAGTGTTTGAATTTAAACATCTTATCTAGACCTCTGACCTTTGCCTATCAGATTGAAATGACTGAAGGCATGAAATGGCACCTATGCTAAAGTCTAGTACTTCAGGTGTGTTTAGATTTACGGGAAAATCCCTCTAAACCGGAATTCTAGTAGAGAAGAATTTAGATATTTTAGGCAGGTGGCTGCTAAAATGCAGGGTGAAAGTCATGCACAAAGCTCCTCGAGGGGCTTTTTGCATGACTTTCACTCTGCATTAAGCTGCCACTTGTCTCCATGACCGATATTTATACTGAATTGAATGTCCAGTTTAGTTTAGAGGGGTGTTACTGTATATTGACCATGGTCAACAGTATCATTGTTTTTGAATATCTAGGACAACCATAGGTACATTTGTCTAAGTTGGTCCACACCTCGTGTACTCAGATAAATGTAACAAATAAATGTCTTTGGAGAATGACTTTCTGAAATCTGATTAAAAGTTATACAATATCGTTTTCTTAACCCATTGCTATTTTTAGATACAACCTCTTTGAATAAATAAACCGAAAGGAACATTAACTAAAGAAAAGGAATATTTTAGAATTTTGTACTTTGAACCCATTGTGATAAATATTTATCACAATGGTTTCACAAAGTGACTTTTACAGAGTCGTCAAATGTCGTCAATATGAGGGAATGGGTTAATGAAAAAAAAACTTTCAACTTGATCATAAATAATAAAACATATAAACTAGAGATAGGTCGGTACTTTGCAGAAGCAGCTTTATCATAATCTTTGTTAAAAATAGTACAACACGTTCAGATTTGAGATCAGTGGGCAAAATTCTCTTGATCAAAGGCAAATTAATCTCGGGTGCAGTTTCACATATCATTTGTCTTGCATGCATATTCATGAAGTTAAAAGCTGAAACTCCATATATAGTTTGTTTTCACTCTGAGATAACTGGTCATGTGCTTTTCTGGCGGTGTAGATAAGGGAGTGATCATAGACAATAATAGTGCTAAATGAAGTTGTATTGCTGTTGAATGCCTCAGTCAAAACGAATTGCGCTATTTCGAAACACATCAAGTGATCTTGTATTCCATTTGATTCAAAACAAACGTCACAGTGCATGTATACACTCATGTTTATCTTGTAGTAAATAGTTCCCGACTTATATCCTGTAACTCATGTAGTTGATTGTCAAATATGTAATAATTTACCAAGATGTTAAAGCTGCTAGATATAGTGTATTTACCCTTATACTCCCAAGAACTGTGTATGCTACATGTCTAATATGCTGTATTTCTGACTTACTTCCGATTTGTTCAATCGTTTGTAAAACTATTGTCCAATCTGTTAGAAAATGACAGTCGACAGGAAAGGGGTTCACCCTTTACTCTATATACACATCTTAAAGCTTTGGCAAACAGAATAGACCTAGATCAGACGGTTCTATTAATAATATAATAAAATTTATATAGATCTTATTCTTAAGTTTGTGTAATTTCTTACATGAACATTCATGAAGTAAAGGGGTAAATTTGTTATTGCATCAAAACAACAAGGCATCACAGGATATGCATTGCGTGAATGCGTTAACACCAAAATGACACTCCAAATTCCGTATAGTTTATATGCTCAACCTTATTTCTATATCTAGTTTTTACAAACAAAGACGGTACTCCTGAATTCATGTAGTTTATTGTCAAATACAGCGATTAGCAGTGCCAGTCCAAATCGTATCAGCTAACACGCTGTGGTGTCGGTGTTGAGCATGCAAGGAACAGTGCTATGTGTATGGTATATGTGTATGGTATATGTGTATGATGTGTGTACATGTATGAGCGCTCTTTGTTTGCTACGAATCTGTGCTTGTCGACTTCCTTTATGTTCTACATCCTTTGGCACCACGTGACCCTTTTAGTGTCACAGTGCCTTAAATGATATCGGTAAAGAACATTTTTCTGAAGGCAATGCAAGGTAGTATTCCTAGATTCATAGATTGTACCACTGCATGGTGCAATGTTGCAGTAACAGGAGACACAGGGGGGTAAGGTTTTAATGTAGGCAATTGATCTATAGCAATTAGCGAAAAAATAATAATGGCACTTGTTTGGTTTCAAGTCCCTGTACATTTGAAAATTAGCAATATTTGCAAGGTTCAAATTAACCATGATTTTTTTTATTAAGTGAGCAACACGTATCGTTCTATAACGATATAAATAGTTAAAAATTAGAGTAGAAATTGCAACCAAATAGAATATTATCCAGAAAACCAACTTTCCGTAGCATTTTGTCTCTATTAACCCTTAATGTGTGGGAACCGAAAATATAAAACCCCACTAATGCGACCACCAAAAAGGGGCATACTTCTGGGTGGCAGAGGCAGGTGACAGCTTAATGCAGGATGAAAGTGCATAACTTTGTCCTGCATTACGCAACTGCCTGCTTATAAAGACAGCTATGGTTATTTTTAAGTGGTCGCATTAGAATGATTCTACTGTGTATAAAACGTTTGCAAAAAGTATAGATCCAGATCAACGGGAGCAGTTTATCAGCATCTGCACTGTTAGTTATACAACTCGTGGACTTTAGTGATGAAGTTTGATAGAACTGATTGTTCGTTTAATGAATATTCAGAAAAGGAAGATCGAGTTTTAAATATTCGGCAGATTAAGGGTTAATTTGTAATGTCAATCCAATGTGCATGGATCATCAGATTTGCATTGCAATTCCTCATTTCCAATTGATTTCCTTTGGGGAACGTTATGTAGATATTTGAATATTGAATGAAACAAGAACGTAAACCACGTAATCCAGTTAACCCTTACTCACCTACTACTCTCATTTGTAAATAAATGTACCTTAAATCCAGATAAGGCGCCAGGTACATCGGCGTCTGATCAGATACAAGTTGTTTGACACTCGATCAATAGTTACACAAAAGCTTGAGCGAATCCAAGTTGTCAAATTTCACCAAATCCTAATATGAGCAGACGTATTTTTTACAACAGCGTTAAAGTTAACAGGATGATAAAATGAGCGCACACTATAACATTGTAGTTTCAACTGCACCAGCACTAGACAGGTTAGGTACGACTGGAAGGATGTATGTGCAACTTCTCCAACCGCTTATTGCGATACTCTTAGCAGTTGTTTGTGGGGAGACCATTTTTGAGATGATGCATTACGACTTGTTAGATGGAAAAACATGTACGCAACATATATTCGAGACGGTAGCTAGAAGCGATATATCATGCGTGACAAGGTGTGGGATGGAATCAACCTGTCAGAGCTCCTTCTATACACCGGACACTAAACGGTGCACTGGTTGTGACAGTGTCTACAGCGACATGGACCTGAGCCCGCTGACGAATGAGCCAGGTCCATTGTATTATAGACCACACAGTAAGTGGCTGTTACAAGAATTTCAGTGTTGTAAATAATACGTAATGGTATCCTCTCTCTTTAAGATAAAATTGAATGATGCGAATTTCGGAGAAAGGGATAAAAGGTTCTGCTTACGGATACGAACGTGGAATAAAACAGACCATTATTGAACTAAACCATTTCAATCGAAATTACTTGGCAGTTTCTATCAAGCTTGGAAAAGAACCTCGTATACATTTATTATTTGATACAGTTACTTTATTTGTGTAAGTTGTAAGGATGGCGTTCACATAATTTGCAAATACATGTATAAAGAAACCTGATACTATTTCTAATATTTATATAATCTTATATTACTTTATTTGCCTTGCTTTAATCCACCCGTACGTCGGTACGTACGTCTATCAAAACTGTTGTGTTACTTCAAACTTTCACAGATGAACTAAGATCATATGAAAGTGTACGTAATAAAGAGAATATTTCCCCGCCCAGTTTAACTAGAATTATGAGACTTTGAAATGTTCTCCTTTATAACAAAATTATACTGAAAAGAGCTCGACTTTGACACAGTATTTTAAAGGGGAATCCATGTTCTAGGGACACAAATTTGTAGTATTCTCAAATCGCATTGCACACTTTTCAAAAGTACACTTCAGTCTGCAGTCCTGATTCTGCGATTTTCATGTAGAAAGTAGGGTGTCATTATGGCGGCCTCTTATTGTTTCCTGTATAATTTGCAACACTCGATGTGTTCCAATTGATACCTCTGCCGACTGAATTATACATATGTGCATATTATAGGGTTATTATATCATGGTGAAATGATAATCCCGGTCTGTGTACCTGCCAATGCGGTACTCTCTTTGTCACCCTTACTTTTGTTTGTCTTTATGTCTTTGCACTTGTGCTTTTGTTCACGTGTCGAATGTCCTTGTGTGTTTTCTGTGTTCATCTCGTGTATATGCGTGTGTTTGGGTGTGTAGTTGTGTGTGTATGTGTCACGCTATCTATCGATGTGTTGTTGGTGGTTGCGTCTTGTATGTGGCTTTGCCTGCTTGACTTTACTACTTTTTCAACTATACCAACTATTTGCAAACGTCATTTCAAAGAAAAATATTGTGCAAAACGGGCTGAGATGGTTTCTAATTATTTTTCCAAATAAAACGCATTTTCTTACAATCATTTTCTATACCGGTTTTATACAACTACATGTTACAGAAGTGCCCTTGAACTGCTTGATTTGAGATAAGTTCCGTCTATCCACAATTTATCTACAGTGGCAGAATTACTGATGCGTTTCTCCTTAATCCCTTACTCCATAGAGAGTTTAAGTACAGTTTATTAACAGTGCATACCCAGATCAGACGGGTTCTGCAATATCTGCCCTGTATGCTTATGGAACCCTTAAGTTTTTACTAAGGCCAACACTGTTCTTCGTCATATGCCAATTATAACGATTAAGCTAAGTGATATTCATACATACATTTTTACTTACATTAATAATTTAATAAAAATGGTTATGGTTATATAACAAGATACAACTGAACCATTTCCCTATTCCACGTTTATTCCAAATTTCAATACCTACTGGATATTCATAGAGAAAATAGTAATGATGAAATATGGAAGATGGAACATTACATCCATTTTAGAAAGTAAAGAAATAGATCTTTCAAATTCCATTAGCAAACATAGCAGATCATGGATATACTCTGTTTGCAAATGAGTAAAAGAGAAAATGTGCATATATGAAGGAAAGGGTTAACACACATTTGTTTATTTATTTAGCCAATTCGTGTTCTAGCCAGAAGATACAGGTTTGCAGTCCTGATCAAGACGCCTGCCAATGTGACCCAGCATTCGTATACGACCCATCCAGTGCATCATGCACTACAGGTGAGTCATCTCATCAGTTAACCCATTTATTTCAATATTAGTAAAAGAATTTCGTCGAAATCTTACTCTGAGACCCATGCATGTTTCATATTGAGGAAGCACAGTACACAACACAACGTCCTCTAGGAGAGCTGCAATGTGGGTCTACACTGTTTATCAATGGGTCTGCAATGTGTGTCTACACTGTTTATCAATGGGTCTACAATGTGGGTCTACACTGTTTATCAATGGGTCTGCAATGTGGGTCTACACTGTTTATCAATGGGTCTGCAATGTGGGTCTACACTGTTTATCAATGGGTCTACAATGTGGGTCTACACTGTTTATCAATGGGTCTACAATGTGGGTCTTCACTGTTTATCAATGGGTCTACAATGTGGGTCTACACTGTTTATCAATGGGTCTACAATGTGGGTCTACACTGCTTATCAATGGGTCTACAATGTGGGTCTACACTGTTTATCAATGGGTCTACAATGTGGGTCTACACTGCTTATCAATGGGTCTACAATGTGGGTCTACACTGTTTATCAATGGGTCTACAATGTGGGTCTACACTGCTTATCAATGGGTCTACAATGTGGGTCTACACTGTTTATCAATGGGTCTACAATGTGGGTCTACACTGATTATCAATGTCTTTTCATAAGTGACACTGGACACAAGTGGGTTAACCCTTTACCTGATAGATACTCATTTAAGCGTTTTTGCAAACAAGGTTGAGACAGACCAGTCTGCTCATACATCTTAAGAGCCCGTCCAAAATAGGTTCAATTATGGATCTGTAAGGCAGAGTGTAGCTTAATGCAGGTCAAAAGAATACAGAAAGCTCCTATACGAGGTTTTTTGTATTACTTTCGCCCTGCATACTGTCTTTATAGGCTCCTACGTTCAATAAATAAATGACCGCTGAAGACAGGTTCTTTCTGGTTCCAAAAGTACTGTCATGGTAAAGAACACCTGTTTATAATAACATTATCAAAATCAGCAATCTACTTTCACATTATCATTATTTCTTACACGAATGTAAGTTGGGAAAAGATTATTATTAACCATTCGCTTGCTATTCACATCAATATACCTACCTGTAAATAGTGAAGACCCAGATGAGACAGCTCATGCAGGAGTCTGCACTATTTACAAGTCGATTGTGCAACCAGTGCACTCAACAGAAATGATTGCACAGCGAAATACTTGTACACAGTGAAGATATATGTAATTATACAACAGGGCATGGGTAAAGAAGGAGAAATGTATTATAAAATTCAGCAAGAGAAGGGTAAAAGTATCAGTAAGTATCCATAAGTGTCTGGTATATGTCTTTACAGTCCACTCCAGTTATGCGAGTGGCATCTATTTCACATCTGCATATGCCATGAAAGAGCTCTAATTATGAGTCTATAAGCTCTTACAGGAGCTTTCAACATTACTTTGCCCCGCATTAAGCAACCACCTTCTTTTTATGATTCGTTAATAAATGAATAGCTGTTCTAGACATGTGTTACTGTAAAATTTTAGTTACCTGTCAATATATTTTATGATTTGTCTGATATCAAATCTCACCCCACTGTAAACAAGTAATATCTATTCAAATTTAGATTAACCCCTCGCTTGTTATTCATGTCAATATACCTACCTGTAAATAGTGAAGACCCAGATGAGACATGATGAGGAGCTGTCTCATCAGGGTCTGCACTATTTACAAGTTGATTGTGCAATCAGTGCACTCCACAGCAGTGATTGCACAGCGAAATACTTGTACACAGTGAAGATATATTAATTATACAACAGGGCATGGGTAAAGAAGGAGAAATGTATTTTAAAATTCAGCAAGCGAAGGGTTAAGTGCAATTTTCACTACCTCCGGTTTGAGAAGCTATTGACCAAATGCCAAAGAGAGTTGGTCCTCTGGAGACGCCTGGTTACTCGGCAGTACATCTGGGTTCATACTTATATAACATTTAGTTGAGTCTGAGATCGTTCTCAAGTTTTCGATTGGTCAGATTTGAGCCTTTGGCTCAAATCTGACCAATCAAAAGCTTGAGAACTCAAATCTGACCAATCAAAAGCTTGAGAACGAACTCAGACTCAACTAATAAGCTTTATAAGGATGGACCCTGGACCCAAGTTGTTTGCAAATGTGAGTCGTAGAAAGAAGTATAAAGGTTATTGTATACAATGACACTAGTCAGTCGGATTACCTGTCCTTTTTGTACAATCAGACATGCAATTTGATGAATATGTAAATTGGTTTTTAACCAATATAGGATGTACCACGTACGGCCTAACCTACAAGAAGAGCGCCGGCTACTACCTTAAAAGTTATGACGGACTGATACAAAGCAACCAATTGGATGTGATCAACTGTCTCTCTTACTGTGCCTACAATACAACTTTCCTGTGCTATAGTGTCGACTATAGTATCGGTACCAATACCTGCTATTTCAACAAAGAAAGAATAACGGGAAGTCTCATAAACTTACTACATCGGGACGGATACGACAATTACATCAGAAACTGTGCCTGTTGAATGAAATCTACAAATAAATGAACTAATATAGGACCAGGAACACATGTAATGTCATGAAAGGACTGCAGCAAATTTGTTCACTGCTAATGTAGATTAGTCCGAGAAGGGGATAGGTTTATTAACGCTGTTTGTCTTTGAGGAGCCCCTAAACCGATTTAAACCCCCAGTGACTGTTGTCACTGGCCGTTCCAAAGCGTTACCTCCATCTTCCCCAATTGTTTGTTTGTTATGTATTTGTGCGTCTCTTTGTGTCTTTGGATATGCATGTACCTTTACTGTTTTAGTAGTGGTGCTTTTCGGGCGGCTGCGTGTTTTATATGTGCTGTTTCCAGCATGACTCATACATGTTCTTTTAAAATTCCATCCATCTGTCCTCTGTTGGTGGGACGTAAAAGAAAACTCACTCACTCACTAACCCATCTGTAATGTTAAAAAATAATACTTGTTGAAATGAAAACAAATTTGATCTTGACGTTTTTAGCACCGTGCGTAGGAATACCAACAATTACCCATACTAGCAAGCATGTGACCAAACACCTACGTCAATTCGGGTACTCAATGATACGTCACAGTATCATAGACTGTTCTCAACTCTTAGGCCTAGTTGCATCAATCAATTCGAATTCAACAATTAATTAAAGCAATAAACGATCGTGTTTCAACACATTTCCTACCTTAATACGCTGTCATATATCATTTTAATCGAACAGCCGCATAACCCTGTTTTGAATCGATCTGTAATCATTAAGCTCTGAACATTGACCGGTGAAATTCGCGTATAATTCCTCAATTGCTCTTCAAACAAATCCTTTTATTTTCAATAAATTGTACACTACATGAATGTTTACGTTTGATATACAGCCAGGTATTCTCGATTAAATCCAGTGACTGTGCAGGCAAAGAAATGGATCTAATGATATTTCCGGTCTGTCTAGGATTACCCTTCCGGTCTGTCTATGTAACCAAGGTAAACAGTGTTCACACATTAATGGAAATAAATAAATGAATTGCAATGTTTTTATCGCTTGTTTTACATAAAACCTGCATATGTATTCCGATTTTTTAGCAGAATTGAAACTTAATACAAGTCGATTCCATGATAAAACAATGTAAATAAGGATTTTGTTTTCAAATTACTGGTATATTGCTGTTAAAACATTACTGGTATATTGCATGTTAAAAAGGCGATAAATGTAGCCGTCTGATATTCGCTCTATATAAAAAATTGGCGAAAATATTTGCGTCGCACAGTGATCATGAAATTGAAGAAAAACGGGCAAATATAATATCCCCAAAACACTGAAAAGGCCAGACGTTTTAAATTGTATCACAGAGACACCAGCCAGCAGCCTGGAAACCTTTGAATGTGTTGCTTTAGGTGATCTTTTCTCAAACTTTTCCACAACCAGTCAACAATTAACTGTCAACACTGCCGCTCGACGACATGCACCGATGTTCAGTGGCACTGTGCCGATAGTCATCAACCAAGCAAAATAAAACCGTATTTGCACAACGCAAAGATCTAGATCTATCACACAATCTAGCTAAATTAACTAGTTAATGTTGATGAATTTAAGACGATTTGTAATCCAATAGATACAACTTTATAAATGTATCACTATTCTCAGTTAGCCCTTCGCTTGCTATTCACATCAATATACCTACTTGTAAATAGTGAAGACCCAGATGAGACTGGAACTGTCTCATCAGGGTCTGCACTATTTACAAGTTGATTCTGCAACCAGTGCACTCCACATATGTGATTATACAACAGGGCATGGGTAAAGAAGGAGAAATGTATTTTAAAAGTCAGCAAGCGAAGGGTTAAACGTATTTCCTTTTAAGCTCACAGTCGTGTTGTTTACGAAGTTTGTTTTCACTGCATGTTTGGTTGTGAACCCTTTTACATTTGGCAATCACGCTGGCCTCTTTGCATGTACGCCGACAAGAAAGGTTTAGTACTCTATGAAGGCGACCTCTTAAATCCAGATTGGAAGGAGAACGTCGGATATCTGTACTATTTCGTTTTTGTCGTACCCTTTATTACTTTTCTACAGTTACTCTGTTTGCAGCTCAATCATTGAGTACACTAGCGATAGGTGGTTACAGTTTGTTCACCTCTATGTTGTCGTTATACATGCACTTTACCACTGTATTTGCCGTCGCGGTTGTTGTAGATTAGTCGGAGAGGGGATACGTTTATTTACACTGTTTGTCTTTTAGGGTGGGGATGGAATAAGTGTGAGGTTGGGCGCCCATAAACCGGTTTAACCCCCAGTGACTTTTGTCACTGACCGTTCCAAGGCGGTACTTCCATCTTCCCCCTATTGTATGTTTGTTTTGTCTTTGTGCGTCTCTTGATGTTTTTTTGGTTATGTACATTTGCTGTTTCCCTGTGTTGCTGTTCGGGCGACTGTTTGTTCTGTATATGGTGTTTCCTGCATGACTCATTTTTGTACTTTTGAACTCCTGTTTCGTCATTGCTCTTTGATGACGTGGTATTTGGTCTGCCATGACGTAAAGTTTTACTTGTCATATCGTCTCTTATGTAGGCCCTATAGAACAATTGTCAGTTGCCAAAAAACGATCTCAGTTCTAAATAAGGTAAATTGGATCTCTGACGGATATAGAGAATAATAGGTTAGTGCATTAGATGGGACGCCTTTATCCGACGAGGGGAGAAAACGTTGAGGCGAGGCTTGCCTCAACTGTTTTATCCAGTCACCAGGCTTCTCTAGTGACATAATAAAGGGGGTGCAAATAAACTAAGGTTTATTAGGTTAAAAAGAAGAAAAAAGTAAAATAATGGCTATAGCTGGGTTCGAACCCTCGCTTGATTCTACAAAAGCCAACATCTAATCATTCTCGAGACGTCGTGCTTACCGATTACGCCAATGAGGCCACATACAAAGTGACGTTGATTTATCATTTCGGTTTCTATCTTTAGATAGAGCTAACGTCACTCATAAATCGATGGAACTGAAGAGGCTATATTTAGGTCTATGACAATCACCGCCCTGTAAGATTTTATCAATCAAATTATCATGAGAGTGAAAAGAAAATATTTACTATTTATCTGTCAATCTTTGCTTCCTGGTTTGATTATCAAAAACACATTTCGCCAGCGGTGGATTAAAATCCCTAAAACTGATAAATCAACGCCGCTTTGTATGTGGGCTCAGTGAGCACGACGTCTCTAGGAGTGATTAGAATTGGCTTTTGTAGGATCAGGCGCGGGTTCGAATCCAGCTATAGCCAATATTTTTTTTATCTTTTCTTCTTTTTTCTTATTTGAATAATTCTTTTGGTGAATATTCTGTTAGATTTATTCCGTCAACATATTTTTATGCATATGTACAGAAAATTAAAATAGTTCCATGGTTATAGAATCATTACGCCTATCTACTAACCTAAAACACCTTCTACTACCGGAAGTAACCTAATAAACCTAAGTACAAAAATGAGTCATGCAGGAAACACCACATACAGAACAGACAGTCGCCCGAACAGCAACACAAGGCTAAGTTTATCTGCACCCCCTTTATTATGTCACTAGAGAAGCCTGGTGACTGGATAAAATAAATTCGCTACATGGTTATTTGGCAGGGGGTACAGGCTGGTATAACTAATATCATCCTAGTACTAAAACAAGATATACATCATAATTACTCATCCTAACACTAAAACAAGATATACATCATAATTACTCATCCTAACGCTAAAACAATATATACCCCATCATTACTCATCCTAACACTGAAACCATTTATACGCCAAATACCATGGCAGAAATTATAGCAGAAGTTCACAGGTAAACTGAGCAGTCTGTAAAGACGGTGCCTAAATGATTCTTAAACGCAAACGTGCAAGTGAAGGGGTTATTCCGTATTGATCTAAATCTTAGTTTAATCTAGAATGAGTGGATAATCTGAAGGTAGAAGAAATCTGAATTCGATTTCAAGTAAACCTCACAAGTGAGAGGGTTGAGTAATATAAACACAATTTCAGGCCATCGAGGAGGGGTGAGTAATATAATGAGTAATAATATTTCAGGTCACCGGTGATAATGAGAACGTTGGGGTCTTTTACACATCTTTACACTTGTACTTCCCCATGTCTGTTCGATGATATCTGACCCATAATCTGGTTTTATCTATTACTATGGATTTTATAATGTAGATGTTTTGACAGGTTGTGTTACAGGTTATACATGATTACTGATAATGTGCCCTGGAAAGTCATGTCTTTGGTGCTGTGTATTTTTCAATCTTGCAATTGTACGAGTGGTGCAGTATGTTTGTCCACGACTTCACGTATTATTTGAACATTTAATACGATTATATCAAACACTTAGAATATTTTCTAATGTTGCTCCGTTAACTATTGGATCTAGTTTAGGCCATATTTGAATATTTAAGCTAGTATCATGCACGATTTGTATTTCGCTAATTAATGTGTTTTTTTGCGTATGAAATATGTAAAACGTTTTACCAATCTAATGGAAAAAAATCAATACTGTTTCAATTGGTGTCCTCTGCACGTGGGTGCACATGTGAACCATAAATGAAATGGGCCGTTTTTTACCCTTTTACCTGAAGAAATAATGACATTGTGCATATTTATGAACTGATTATATATATCGAGGGTTCAACGCAATAAGGGCGTAACTACATTTTTGAAAATTTTACAGGAGAGCCTAAAAACCAAACTGTTTTATTCTGTTTTGAAAAACATACAAATGTTCCTTTGTGAAAGCTTTAAAATTAGACATGTTACAGGAAATATGCAACACTGTAAATTAAATCTAAGAAAGAAACAGTATATATTAAAATATTGGACTTACGCCTTTATTGCACTCTTTTGCAAGTGATTCTGGAGAAATTTTATATGCAAGATGGGCGTAAGTACACTTACGCCTCTATTGCAGGAAGATTTCTATTGAATTTGGTGAAGTTTTGCAATGCAACATGGTAGTAAGTACATTAAAGTAAAACATTTTTGGACTTTAATATGTAACCTTCAATGAAACTTTTAATATCAGGACTGATAAACCAAAATATTGCAACAATATATAAAAACATCTGACTTGCGCCCTTATTGCAAGATTTGTTTCATGTTATTCTGGATTTTTTTACATGCATGATGGGCATAAATATTCCACAAGCTCTTCTACAGTAAGATCTCTGATAAGAAGTTTGAGGATTTTGTCATTTGTTATTCAAAATAGTATTATGTATAACAAAGCACTAGATATTTTTTTGATTTTGTCCGCATAATTTATTTAGATAATAAAATGCAGTACTCAATATTCCATCATTGCTTTTACAACAATTTGTTCAATCTCATTACAAATTATCTGTTAAATTTTCATAATTAAACTTAACCTATACATTAAATTACTGGTCACTGTAACACAATATAAGTTACATCTCTATATTGGAACAGTGTAATCTGAAACAATTTCACAAAAAATGCTGTCACCTAAAGCCTCTTTTGCTTCAATTATTTCATAAGGCACATAATAATTATTATTTTTGACAAAATCAGAAAGTACAGCAATAACTGCTGAATTCAAACAGATATAGAAACTACTACTATCACTAAAGGTGATGGAATACTGCCTTGATCACAAATCAAAAGATTGTGCCACGGGCATACAGACCAACCATGGGCCACATATGTATGGAAATTTAATTCACCTGGAAATTTTAGGCTTCCAACTTCAAACTGAACATCAGAAGATAATTTCAAAGATACAGCTAATTATAAGAATTTAATAACAAATAATACACACACAAAGGTCACCAATATTCTTATGGCAGGTTATTATGAGTATCAAAGCCATTACAAACTACCATTCCACATTCATTATGGCTATACGGATCAAAGAAGTAAAGTTTGGTGGAATTCTTCAGAATTGCACAAGAGTAACCTGCGTTTGAGCTCAGCCAGCATATTCTTGCACTTGATTTTCTCCAACTGAGCATCCTCCATCATAAACACATGACCAGTTTTGCAAGTAGGTGACAATGTGCCATGTAAATAAGTTCTGAAACTAGGAGATCCTTCTAAAGCAAAATGAGAAAATTTCTGACTCAGTCTTATTGAGTCTGTTCATGAGCAGTTATGAAAAGTGCAACACTATTTACGCACTATTTAAGCACTTACTTAAGCGGTATTCATTTTTCAAAACTAACATCAAAACTAATGATCCTGAAGGAACAGTAAATATAACAACACTGAGAATGAAGTACAGGATGACGTTTTACAGCCGCCACACAAGCACTTAACACCTGCTGTTGAGAAGAACATAATATTATTGTCTGAAAGTAGGAGATCATTCGAAAGCAAAATCAGCAATGCAAAAAGAGAAAATTGCAGACTCTGTTTTATTGAGTCTTCAATATGAGCAGTTATGAAAATTGCAACACTACTCACGCCCCTGGCTTCAGCTTAAGCGACATTCAATTTTCAAAACTAATAACATCAAAACTGATGATCCCAAAGGACCAGAAAATATAACAACACTAAGGATGAAGTATGAGGCGACTTTTTAATGGCCGCCACACAAGCACTTAACACCTGCTGTTGTAATGTACATAAGTTCTAAAAGTAAGAGATCCTTCAAAAGCAAAATCAGCAATGTGAAAAGTGAAAATTGCAGACTCGGTTTTATTGAGTCTGTTATTGAGCAGTTATGAAAAGTGCAACACTACTCATGCCCCCTTAAGCACTGGCTTAAGTGGTATTCAATTTTTAAAACTAATCACAGAAACTAATGATCCCAAAAGACTTGAAGAAATAACAACACTGAGAATGAAGTATGGGTGACTTTTTACAGTCGCCACACAAGCACTTAACACCTGCTGTTGTGAAGTACATAAGGTCTGGATTCAGACATTTTTCTAAAGCCCCGTTCCCACTGTCACGGTGCTGGTCCCGGTACCCCACGGTACTTCCCGGCGAAGAAATAGCCGGCGTTCGGGATTATACGGGACCTTATTTCTTAAAATATTAATGTACATTCCCATATTCCCGACGTTGCCTCGGTGGACCCCCGATTTAGAAGCAGGATCTTCCAGTTTGACCCAGGACTATCCCGGTTAGTTTCCGGTTTGGCACTGCGTATTTACGGTGTAGGGCCGGCGTTTTCCCGGTTGAACACGATACAATTCGGTGTGACCCCAATCGTCGCCGGTAGTGCCGCGGTGGCCGCCGGTATCACCGTCATATCCCGGGTGTGCACCGGTGACAAGTGGGCGTTACCCGGGTATAAACGGGGGTTGACCGGCAGACAAACCGGCTCATACCTTGCCAGTCCCTAACTCCACCAGTACGAAACGAGACTATACCGTCGTACACCGGAGCTATACCGGCCCAATCCCCGGGGTTCACCAAAAGTCTGTCGTGGATGAGGTGCTCGCCAACATCCCGGATTACTAGGGACTATCACGGTAAAGCCAGGGTAGAGACCCGGATCTGCACCGGAATATACCGGGGTTGTCCCGGAATTGCCAGGATTAAGCCGGTTTTGGATATCTTTCCCGGTGACTCTCGGTGACTGCCGGTTGTTTTAAACATTTTAAAACATCCGGTGCTGTCTGCCGGATTAAGTCGGATCAATAGGGTTCATAAGGGATCTTCCCGGATGTTAACAGTGCCGCCAGGGATGTACTCCCGGTTTGACACGGTTTCCCCCGGACCACACATCCGGGACGTACCAGGGGGCCAATCCGGGACAGTGGGAATGGGGCTTAACATGGCAGGGTATATCCTCTATTGTCAGGTACTCTTCACAAATATTAAGGTACAGTCTGTCACCTTCACTAAGAATATTGTCTAAGATTTGTTCCATGTTGTTGGTGCTGATATAACTTTTATATACAGCACATGCAGAATTGGCTAAGCACTGCTTCTGTCTTTCTTTCAAGGAAGAGTGTCTTTCATGTAAAACTGATTTGAAGCAACATCTTGATGGTACCTTTCACAAAAAAACTTACAATGAAATTTCTAAAGACATTTAGATTTTTTTTTCAAACTAATATTGTTCACATTATTTTTGGTGAACCTTTTCACTTCAACACCAGAATGGAAATCACAATTAAACATGATGAAATTAGTTAAGATTAATGATTTTATAAAATAACTTTCAGTCAAAATAAGAAAATAGACATCCATTATATTTATTATCTTATTATTGGATCAAGCTAGGTTTCTGTTGTTGTTGTTTTTGGTTTGCAGCCACCAGTCATGAAATTTCTGGTAAAAACTAGTCATTCAGTATGTATTTGTATAAAATTATATATATTATAATTTTGTACTGTATTTAAAGTTTGAATAAGCTTCTTTAATAAGGTACTAAAAAAATCAAAAAGAAAAAACCAACATACCGGTACCTTTGAGTCTTCTTCAAATCTTCTTTGAAAGTTTGAAGGTCATAAAATGTGACAGTGTTATGCTGTCTTAAGTTCATAAATTGTGTCAATATTATAAATATTATAATAATATTATCAGGATGACCTCACAGAACATTTATTTGTTTACTTACGCCTGTATTGCATGAAAAATAATAAGGCTACCAGACACGGTTTAGCCTGCAATATGGTAGTAAGTCAACTTACTACCATATTGCATGTAAATCTTTTAGCTATCTGAGTTAAGCCCTTATTGCAATATCACAAAAATGATATAAATGTCTAAAACATTTTGTTCCCATTTTTACAGTTTATGCCTAACAGAAAAAGAAAGTGAAAAATAATAAAAAAAAGTTTTTGACAAAATATGTAGTTACGCCCCTATTGCGTTGAACCCTCGATATATGACATTTCTGAAAGTAGATCTTTTGAAAGCAAAGAAATAGTAGCAATGCGGAAAGATAACTTTGCTGACTCGGTTTTATATTATATATGTTCTTACATGATATGCGCCACGCTGCGGCATTCAATATGTAGGTCAGACAGGACGTTCTATAAAAAACTAGGTTTCGTGAACACAGTTACCATTGCCGGATCAAAAAAGTACGCAATTTTCTTTACCAGCATTTTCGTCATACATGACATTTTTTCAAATATGTTTCGGTTCAGCCAGTAGAACAAATTTATATGATTCTAAAACTGCTAGCAGTTTAAAATCTAAAGCTCGTTTTATCACAGAGCTAGACTGGATAAAGAAGTTACAAACACCTTTTTCTTTAGGCATTAATGATAACATTTTCCAAAGCAGCAATATTTCTAAAGATCCAAGCATCAATATTTTCTCTATATTTTCTATTCGTAAACGTAAAAGTAGATCACATGGTAGACGTGCAAATGGTAATATTAAGCGTAAATTACGTCGTAATATGTCTATTCATGATTTACATACTATTCTAAAACAAACTGGCAAACATTCTATGTTATCTTGTTTATCTTCTTTACCCTTTTCCTGTCTCAAGTCCATAGACGAAGAGGCTGATATAATCTATATGCGTACAGATCCGTTAATTAATATTGCCTCACTTATACAAAGTAACACACAGCAGGTTCTTCGTCCTCGTATTGATAAAGAATCTGAACATAAAAGACATTTTCTGAAACTTCAATTCCTAAATAAAGGTATCGATTTTATTCAAAGTATATTTCGTGATAAGAATGTAATCGATATTATTCCCAAATATTTCATCAACTCTGAATCACCTATCATCTGTTATAAATATAATAAATATGGAAAAATAGTCAAACAGGGAGAGCCACAAACGAAATGACGCCGCACCAAACACCATCTAACAAGAAACGGTAAAGCCACAAGACAAAACATAACAGGACGCATATCAAGACGAAACACATTAAACATTAAGCATATTAAACAACAAAATTGACCGTAGGCTGATAGCAGGAGTGCCGCCTTGGAACGGCCAGCAGCCAAAAAAAAAAAAGAAAAAAAAGGGCTACTGGGGGACTTAAACCTGGTTTACGGGTACCCAACCTCGTCCTTATCCCACTTTCACCAAAGTCAAAATGTAAATAAAATTCCCCCTCCAGACAACTCCACCACATGCATAACGATGTCTGCCAAAATGAAAATGATTTGAAAATAAACGTTAGAGGTATTAGGAATGTTATTTTTAACTACAATAAAATTGTCTCTGACTTAAATATTGATGTCAATACCCCTATTGCTTGAGATTGTAGCTTTTCTAGCTTTTGCTATAAACCAGTTGGTCATGTCATTACTGGTAATTTTGATATCATTAAGGATAAACGTCTCAGGACCCTCCTAACTAAAGGACCTAAATATCGATTACCTTCCCTGATTGATTTTTACGCTTGTCGAACTCATATTGCGGAACCTATTCAAGATTTCTGCATCAAATTGTGTCGACGAGAACATACTGATGTTAATGCCCTTTCGGATGGGAAGAAATGTATTTTTGATTGATATTATTGATACGCGTATTACTTTTTACAAATCAAATTACCAGCTTTTACCACCTCGACCTAGAGTTACATTTCGTTATTTGAAGAAAAGTATTTACCATCGGGGTTGTTGTAGATTAGTCGGAGAGGTGATACGTTTATTTACACTGTCGTTTAGGGTGGGGATGGAATAAGTGTGAGGTTGGGCGCCCATAAACCGGTTTAACCCCCAGTGACTTTTGTCACTGACCGTTCCAAGGCGGTACTTCCATCTTCCCATATTATATGTTTGTTTTGTCTTTGTGCGTCTCTTGGTGTTTTTATAGTTATGTACATTTGCTGTGTCCTTGTGTTGCTGTTCAGGCGGCTGTTTGTTTTGTATGTGGTGTTTCCTGCATGACTCATTTTTGTACTTTTGAAAATGAACAGTATAACATTTCTTCACTGAGCTCTTATGATATCTCTACACTCTATACAACTCTACCTCACCATCTTATAAAGGATAAACTGATTAAATTAATAGAAAAAACCTTTGCCAGAGAAAACAAAATGTTCATTGCTTGTAATGTTCAACGTTCATTCTTTTCGAATTCAGAAGTTGAACATTACACAATGTGGACTTGCCTTGATGTTTGTAGATCTCTCACCTTTCTTTTAGATAATATATTTGTGCGTTATGGGGGTACCATATATCGTCAAGTTGTTGGTATACCTATGGGTACAAATTGTGCCCCTCTTGTTGCAGATTTGTTTTGTATGTATTGCTATGAGAGGGATTTTATGCTTAGCTTAAAACCTGATACACAGACCGATATTGTTAATGCTTTTAATAAAACTTCAAGGTATTTAGACGATATTTTGAATTTAGATAATCCTTATTTTGAAACTATGATTTCTTCAATTTACCCAAAAGAACTGTCTTTAAACAAAGCGAATCAATCTGACATTATAGCTTCATTTTTAGATTTGAATCTAAAATGTCATCAAATGATAAAGTTTCGTCCAAAATATACGATAAAAGAGAAAATTTTAGTTTTAAAATAGTTAATTATCCTTTTCTAGATGGAGATGTGCCACGTTCTACATCTTATGGGGTTTATATTTCTCAACTTATTCGGTTTGCCCGAGCCTGTTCTTTGCTTGAAGAATTTAACAGTCGTAATTTAGTTATAACTGATAAACTTCTTAAGCAAGGTTACAGATATCACAAACTTCGGAAAACGTTTTCTAAATTTTATTATCGAAATTTACCACTCATTAGTAAATATAATTGCAATCTACGGACGTTACTGCAACAAGGCATTTCTCAACAAGACTTTTATGGGGATGTTATCTACAAAGTTAGGAAAATTCGGGGTCATATCCATTTTCATGATTTGTTTATAAAACGCATTAAACATTTAAGAAGAAAGGTTATGATCCCATTATATTGCAACGCACTGCATGTTTGGATATCGAACCTTTTACAGTCGGTAGCTACGCTTCCCTCTTTGCTTGCGCGATGACAGGCCGAGGGTAGTACTCTATGATGGTATACTCTTAAACTCAGATACGGGATGAGCTTACCAGAATCATGTATTACTTTTTCCCTGTCGTGCCCTTAACGGCTTACATGCTCTGACTTCAGCAAAGTCATTGAGTACATATTTGACGGATTGTCACAGTTATTATGCTGTTTTACATGTTGTCCTGTGTTCACCGTCGTCTATGTTGTGGATAAGTCCGGCGGGGATACCTTTATTTACACTATTTGTAAAGCTAGGGTGACTTTGAGAGTAGTGTGAGGTCAGGATGTCCGTAAACCGGTTTAAACCCCCAGTGGTGTTTTTGCTACTGACCGTGCCAATGCGGTACTCTCTTTGTCACCCTTCTATTTGTTTGCCTTGCGTCTTTGTGCTTGTGATTTTGTTCATATATGGAGTGTTTGTTTCTTGTTCTTGTGTGTCTGTTTGTGCTTTCTGTTTTCATCTTGTGTGTGAGTGTGCGTTTGGGTGTGCGGTTGTGTGTGTATGTATGTGTGTGTGTCATGCTGTCTTTCGGTGTTTTGGTGGTGGTTGCGTCTTGTGTGTGGCTTTGCCTGCTTGACTTTACTACTTTTCCATTAATGAGTCTGTTCATGAGCAGTTATTAAACGTGCAGCACTACTCATGTCACCAGCACTGGCTTAAGCGATATCAAAGTTGAGGTTGGGAACCCGTAAGGCGGTACTCCAACTATTACCCTATGGTCAACTTTGTTATTTTATTTGCTTAATGTTTTAGGTGCTGTAGCCTAACATGTGTGACTAAAAGCTCTGAAACTGACATTTTACGGCTGCCACACGAGCACTTAACACCTGCTGAATATTTGAATATGACATGAATATTTGACCATGACCGATATTGTAGATGCAAATCTGCATTATTGCATAAGCCAACTTTCTTTCTCACCCTTACTTTTATGTTTGTCTGGTGTCTTTGTGTCTTTGTACTTGTGCGTTTGTTCATGTTTAAAGTTTTTATGTCATGGAAAATACAGTGGTAAAGTGCATGTATAACGAAAACATTTAAGTGAACAAACTCTATCCACCTATCGCTAGTGTACTCAATGATTGAGCTGCAAACAGAGTAACTGTAGAAAAGTAATAAAGGGTACGACAAAAACAAAGTAGAACAGATATCCGACGTTCTCCTTCCGTGTCTGGATTTAAGAGGTCGCCTTTTTGTCATACCCTTTATTACTTTTCTGCAGTTACAGTCACTGACCGTTCCAAGGCGGTACTTCCATCTCCCCCCTATTGTATGTTTGTTTTGTCTTTGTGCGTCTCTTGATGTTTTTATAGTTATGTACATTTGCTGTTTCCTTGTGTTGCTGTTCGGGCGACTGTTTGTTCGGTATGTGGTGTTTCCTGCATAACTCATTTTTGTACTTCATAGAGTACTAAACCTTTCTTGTCGGCGTACATGCAAAATTAAAAATTCTGAAGGGAGGTGATCCCCCGAGAGCAAAAATTGCAACACAATAAGAGAAAATTGCAGACTCGGTTTATTGAGTCTGTTCATGAACAGTAATTGAAAGTGCAACACTGCTCACGCCCCCTAGCACCGACTTAAGCGGTATTTAATTTTCAGAACAAGAAGTACTGAAATTCATGATCTTTCAATCAAGCTATTTGTCAAGTTTTGAATTCTCGTAGATCAAAAAGTTTCATTCTTCAAGAAGATTTTGATTTATGTGTTTTACCTTGTTTTACTAAATGCGGTCGTATGCGCAATTGTGAATAGAACGTTGATGTCAGTTTCTGCTATACGTAATATTTGAGTGGACTCCGTAGGATTCATAAGTTATTTCGGTATAGTTTGGATGCCATCAATCAAACATTTGATTATTTTTTCTTTAAGGGACATTACTATTATTAATGTTAAATAGCCGGTCACTCTTTTACTATTATTTAAATTGCATTAAGTTACGGATTGGCAGAATTCAGAGAAAGTATGCGTATTTGTGTTTATTTTTTGTTTGCCTTTTTCTTGATCGCACGTAAATCTAATTCAGTTCCAACTACTATAACAGATAGAGAGAGGTATAGATGTTTATTCAGATATGATACTTCTGATTTAGATGGAAATTTGGTAGTAAAAGTACAAGTATGAGTCATGCAGGTAACACCACATACAAAACACACAGCTGCCCGAACAGCACCACAACAAGAAACAAGAAAACAAAGCAAATGTAAATTTTTATCAAAACACAAAGAGACGCACAAAAACAAAACAAACAAACAATAGGGGAATATGGAAGTACCGCCTTACTTTAATTTGAACGCGTGGCCATATTTTCTAACATCTCAATATCCTCGAGATACTAATAAACAAGATGTATGTCTCTTGTACCGTTTGAAAAAGTCCCTGGTAGCCCAGGGTAGTGCTTCACCATAAAGAAAAAACAGATACCCAATTTAATCTTTAGTTCGAGTGTTGGAAATTGTTCGAATAGGTAAATAACTACAATACAAAACAGAAGTTTATAATTAACTCAGCAAACTCTAAATCATACTACCGGACCTGTCTAAAGCAGTACTTGACTGAATGAATGTATACAAACAAAGTGGCTGTCCAAATCAAGACACTTTCATACAGAGCAAAGTAAAGTGGGAAATACGCATTTTAAAAATTGCAAGAGAGTGCCTACCATAGGTAGGATGGTTAATAGAGAATGCCGCTAAAACAGGTTCAACTGTAGTCTGAAAGTATTAAAAGTATATGTATCAGTCATGCAGGAAACACCGCATACAAAACACACAACCGCTCAAACAGCACCATGACGACAAACAGCAAATGTACATGTATATAGAACACACAAACAGATGCACAAAGACATAACATCCAAACAATATGGGGAAGATGGACGTACATGTACTAAAGTATTTCAGCTTAAAGTAGCTGAACATAGTGAAAGCGCACACTACTTAATCTGAGTTACACACATAATGAAATCCTAAGTATAAACAAAGGATGAATAACAAGTATACATGTATGTTTGCAAAATACAAATATGTATCCTATTACCCCGGGGCCAGAAAGGGTTACCGTGCACCCCCGTCTGACTTTTTTTCATGGGTACCAGGGTAATTGGGAGGGTCTGCTGAATGGAAATCGAAATTGTACCCATGAAAAACTCATTCCTGCTATGGGTTTTTCAACCGTTTCCATGGCAACCAGTGGTCTTGACAACGGCGGTGGGTAAAGGCTATAATGTAGTATATCTATGCTATTCAGGGCACTAAGGGTTTGAAACGGGTGCCAGACTAAAGGTAAGACATTGGTCTTTAATTAAGAATATGTTTTTGTTAATTACCTCATGTGCATAATCATGAATATTAATGGGAAATCCGAAAAATGAAGGAAAAAAGACTAGAAGATGATAAAAACTAGATCTGAAATCACCTGTGATGGTCCAAATACACCCAAATATGTTTTTATACATAAAATATCCCCAAGGAGTGTATTATTTAAAACAAAATCGTGTCTCTATAAATCTGTTAAACAATTCATTAAAAAGGGATATGATCCTGTAGTACTACAACATACTGCATGTTTGGTTGTGAACCCTTTTACAGTTGGCAATCACGCTGGCCTCTTTGCATGTACGCCGACAAGAAAGGTTTAGTACTCTATGAAGGCGACCTCTTAAATCCAGAAATGGAAGGAGAACGTCGGATATCTGTACTATTTCATTTTTGTCGTACCCTTTATTACTTTTCTACAGTTACTCTGTTTGCAGCTCAATCATTGAGTACACTAGCGATAGGTGGATACAGTATGTTCAATTAATTTTTTTTCGTTATACATGTACTTTACCATTGTATTTGCCGTCGCGGTTGTTGTAGATTAGTCGGAGAGGGGATACGTTTATTTACACTGTTTGTCTTTTAGGGTGGGGATGGAATAAGAGTGAGGTTGGGCGCCCATAAACCGGTTTAACCCCCCAGTGACTTTTGTTGCTGACCGTTCCAAGGCGGTACTTCCATCTTCCTCCTATTGTATGTTTGTTTTGTCTTTGTGCGTCTCTTGTTGTTTTTCTAGTTATGTACATTTGCTGTTTCCTTGTGTTGCTGTTCGGGCGAGTGTTTGTTCTGTATGTGGTGTTTCCTGCATGGCTCATTTTTGTACTTTTATTTGCATTTTTATTGCGTTTTTGAGTATCCATAGCAGACGTACGTCCGGGTAGCATAAGCGCATAGAGAAGATATCATTATATCTCAATGCCTTCGAGAGCTGGTAGCTAACAATATCAACTTGTTACCAAACATAAAATAAATACACTGGTATTTGATTGAAAATGTATTGTAGTTAATAAGTTCATTAGCATATTCATGAATATTAATGAGAACCCCCTAAAATTAGATAAAAAGACAGGGAAATGGTGAAAACTAGAACTGAAATCACATGTAATGCTCCAAATCGATAGAGATATGTTCTTATACATAAAACCATCTCATTGAGAGTAATCTAGCTGATGCTATGTAAAAACGTTGTCTCTATGGGTCATCTGCATTTTAGAGTTTCCATAGCAAATGTACGTCCGGACAGCGTCAACGCATAGAGAAGGTAAAAACGTTATATCACAGGGCATTGGGCAGCTGGGAGCTAACATTATCAACATGTTACCAAATATAATTATAAGAAATACAATGGTCTTTGATTAAGAATATCATGTTGTTAATCAGTTCATTAGCATATTCATGAATATTAATGCTTAAATCAAACAAAAAGAAGGGACATTATTTAAAAATTTAACCGCTTTCAAATTAATTATGATTCAGTTATGGTTTTATATCAAACGATGGTGTCTGTATCCGTTATTTTCGGGCATGATTGTACACCTTTCTGGTATGAAAACAAATCAACAGTTAAAGTACAAATAGCATTTCAATTTCCAAGTGTGATATGAAACTTTAAAATCTGCTCACTTTTACGAGTATTCATAAAAATGAGTAGGGTATCACAAAAAACGTGAAATGATTTACCCAGTGTCTCACTTAAGCAAATATTAAGATAATTGGCTCCAGAATTTAAACTTATTAAGTAAACTAAACGGAGTATGTGTAGGCTGATGTCTCGGCCTTTGTAATGACGTGTAAATTACCAGTATTGATGAGGACATCTAAAAGTAATATAACATGATTTGTAAAGTAGACATGAAACAAGGTTTTTTAAATGGTGTATTTCGTAACATACAAGTGGCATTAGACTTATCGAGGCTAATGCTTTTGACGCATACATGTATTTACAAACAAAAGCATACATGTATTTACAAACCATTATATCATTGTTGTTTTCAGCACACGTACAAAACGTTGTCAGTGCATGCTGTAGATGCATAGCTAGATTTTTAGAAACAATACATTTCACATTCCTAAAATAAGATACATGGCAAAAAATGCATGAAACATTATCATGTCAAATTCAATAAATACTGATGGTAACACAAGAAACGGAAAACCCGTCCCTCATTTCGATTCTGCTCCTCAATGTTATGAATGTTTCTACGGGTTTAAGCAGTGTACCTTTCTGTGCGATATATTTAACTATCATCACATCTGTATTAATCGTAATGTAAGTTTAGATCGAATAATAATCTTCAAAGATCCCCCATCCATTTCTTCAGATTTTTCATCTGCTTCAAGAGCTTTCTCTAGAATGCTTCCACAATTCAACCTCAATCCATTATGGAACCAGAGAAAGTAGTAGGGCATCGCACCCGGTTTTCTCTGTATCCGCTCACCTCTTTCTGGGGTATCAACTTAGCCTAAAGTTGTAATTGGGCGTTAATCAACGCAACCAACTTTCTACAAGGTGGCAATGATCGATGTCAATCTCGCGCTCAATATCGTTTGTTTTATGTGTCCAAGAATCTGTTCAAAACGAAGATGACTTTCTCAGGGCAGATGTAAGAGATATAGTAGCTAAAGAAGCTTTTATAAACAACAGGCTGGAAACCCACGCACGGTTCCTCGAGTTGTTAAAGACTGATTTGAAGACAATGGCAGGTTCGGTGTTAGTATACTGGCAGTACGGACATAGTTGAGTGCAATTACTAAATCAGTCATAAGGGTCACATGTGGATATCGATCTTGGGGGTCTCATGAAGCACCAGTTTCGTTCAGCATTGGTAATGCTGGAGGCTGTTTACAAAATACTATACGTCAAAGGAGCTGAATACCTAATAGAAGAGGTAGACATGACAAATTCACCAACACAAGATTAGAAACACATTGTAAAATAAGTCAGGAATGCTTTATTTCATTCAATGCGAGACATTCAGGCATCTCCAAACAAATATCTGAAAGACTTTTCAACATGACGCCTGAAAGTATTTATGTAAGATATGTATCAGGAAAACTAAAAATATATGCAGAGAATGAGGAAATGGTGGTTCAGAAAAGCTGATAGTGTAAGGGGAGGATACAAAGAAACCTGCTGACTGGAAGGTTTTTTGATGAACGATGACAACACGAGGCAACGTGTTCAAGTAAAACAAACTAGAAATAAAGTACCTAGTTTTAGTCTACTTTCAGTCCAAAAGACCGCTCAGTCGACTGTACACGTACTCCCTTGGTCATTGAGTCATTCGCCTACAATATTGAGCATTGCTAACACATGGCGCAATCATGCAGCCGCAGTACCGGCTAGTGACCCTCACAGGTACCAACTTTAATCCCCGGTGGAGAGGAAGTGCGGTCGGGAGACACTGAAAAGCGTCTCTGAAATTTCCGGGAGGGACAGGGATTTGAACCCCGGACCCCCGGAACGGCAGTCAAGTACGTTACCACTATACCACCACACCACACAAGTAATTTGTAAAGCCTAAAGTAAAACTGTTTTGAAGTCGACACAAGAAGAAGCTGATATCAGGTTTTAGCCAGAGAACAAGACTGCACGACTGTTCAAGTAAGAACGCTAGCCAACAACATTTTCATACTGTTTGATTACACTGACAGCTTCTAATGTGAGGATGCTATGTTGGGTCTTCATGCTTACTGTCTACAAGTACACTTAAGGAAAAAGGGTATGTATCACCAAATGACAACTCCTTGAAAGTGACCGAGATTCGTAACTCCACTAGTAAGTCTTGTAAACTTGGGATGTTTGAGCTGATCTAATTCGTGAATAAGACTCGTTCACATGCACAATGTACGTTGAATTGAAACTGCTGCTAAGGAGACGCGCGAAGATAAGCCAATTAATGATTTGCATAACATTGACATGGGATCTTTGCCACCACGTTGATTTGCTTAGTCCGACACATTTAATGGGTCATCAATCAGGTGCGAATTTGGACGAGCTCACATATAGCCTATCCAGTAATACCCCAGCCTCAGAAGCACATGACTGGAGCCATGTCAATGTGGATCTTGGACCATTCCATTATGAGTCTACGATTACTTGCCTCCACAAGTCATGGTAGACATTCTGTAATTTGAGGCACATAGAGAAGATGAAACATGGGGATATTTGAAGACACTGGTTATCACTGGGACTAAACTTGCATTATAATGCATACATATATGGTGATGTCTTTTTCTGTAAACCGGTTGAGACATTCTTTACAGTATTCAGGGACATAATGTTTTGTACATATACTAGGGCGACAATGACATAATGATTTGTAAATATGCCGAATAATACATGCTTCGATTAGTTCAAAGTTAATTGTATGTCACCAGTTAAACACCACTAAGCCATGATTTCTCTGTTACTGTCTATTATAATTCCACTTTACAGACCTCGTTTCATATTTATTTTCTGCTGGTAGATTGCAATGTACAAGTCATTCGATAAGCAACTCCTCAAAAGTTGATACTTTTGATAGAAATTATTTACAATATTTGTAAAGCTAGGGTGACTTTGAGAGAAGTGTGAGGTTAGGACGTCCGTAAACCGGTTTAAACCCCCAGTGGTGTTTTTGCTGCTGACCGTGCCAAGGCGGTACTCTCTTTGTCACCCTTCCTTTTGTTTGCCTTGCGTCTTTGTGCTTGTGGGTTGTTCATGTTGTGGAACGTTTGTCCCTGTTTCTTGTGTGTCTTTTGGTGTTTTCTGTGTTCATTTCGTGTCTGTGTGTGTGTGTGTGCGTTTGGGTGTGTGGTTGTGTGTGTGTGTCATGCTGTCTATCGGTGTTTTGGTGGTGGTTGCGTCTTGCATGTGGCTTTGCCTGCTTGACTTTACTACTTTTCCATTAATGGTTAATTTGCTTTCATACCAGAAGGGTTCACACTCGCACCCGCATACGAAAAAGCAAATACCGGATAAAGACATCGTCTTTTAATATAATACCAGCTAAATTATAACTTAAAAAATATTAAAACTATTTTGATGTTTCTCTTAATTGTTTTGGTGTACTTGGAGCATAACGGATCTTCAAGAATTTTATTTCTACATTTTTAATAATTTCCATATTATACTTGGAAACTGAAACAGTCTGTTATTTGTATTTTAATGGTTAATTTGCTTTCATATCAGAAGGGTTCACACTCGCACCCGCATACGAAAAAGCAAATACCGGATAAAGACATCGTCTTTTAATATAATACCAGCTAAATAATAACTTAAAAAATATTAAAACTATTTTGATGTATCTCTTAATTGTTTTGGTGTACTTGGAGCATAACGGATCTTTAAGAATTTCATTTCTACATTTTAAATAAAAAAAATTTCATTAATATTCATGAATATGCTAATGAACTGGTTAACAACCTGATATTCTAAATCAAACACCATTATATTTCTTAAAATTATATTTGGTTACATGTTGATAATGTTAGCTCCCAGCTGCCCAAGGCCCTGTGATATAACGTTTTTACCTTCTCTATGCGTTGACGCTGTCCGGACGTACATTTGCTATGGAAACTCTAAAATGCAGATGACCCATAGAGACACGTTTTAACATAGCATCAGCTAGATTACTCTCAATGAGATGGTTTTAATAAAACCGAAAAGACTCAATAAAACCGAGTCTGCAATTTTCTCTTTTTGTGTTGCAATTTTTGCTCTCGGGGGATCACCTCCCTTCAGAATTTATAAGAACATATCTCTATCAATTTGGAGCATTACATGTGATTTCAGTTCTAGTTTTCACCATTTCCCTGTCTTTTTATCTAATTTTAGGGGGTTCTCATTAATATTCATGAATATGCTAATGAACTTATTAACTACAATACATTTTCAATCAAATACCAGTGTATTTATTTTATGTTTGGTAACAAGTTGATATTGTTAGCTACCAGCTCTCGAAGGCCTTGAGATATAATGCTATCTTCTCTATGCGCTTACGCTATCCGGACGTACCTCTGCTATGGATACTCAAAAACGCAATAAAAATGCAAATAAGCCATAGAGACACGATTTTGTTTTAAACAATACACTCCTTGGGGATGTTTTATGTATAAAAACATATTTGGGTGAATTTGGACCATCACAGGTGATTTCAGATCTAGTTTTCACCATCTTCTAGTCTTTTTTCCTTCATTTTTCGGGTTTCTCATTAATATTCATGATCATGCAAATGAGGTAATTAACAAAAACATATTCTTAATTAAGGACCAATGTCTTACCTTTAGGTTGGCACCAGTTTCAAACTCTTAGTGCCCTGAATAGCATAGATATACTACATTATAGCCTTTACCCACCGCCGTTGTCAAGACCACTGGTTGCCATGGAAACAGTAGAAAAACCCATAGCAGAAATGAGTTTTTTCATGGGTACAATTTTGATTTCTATTCAGCAGACCCTACTAAACACCCTGGTACCCATTAAAAAAAGTCAGACGGGTGGCGCACGGTAACCCTTTCTGGCCCCGGGGTGTATATCCAACGTATATAAAAACAAATCCTATAAGATTGAAAAATCAGCATATCCGGAAATACACTGTAGACATGAATAAGACAAATAGTGCAATACATAAAAGTACAAAAATGAGTCATGCTGGAAACACCAAATACAGAACGAACAGCCGCCCGAAGAGCAACAGAAGGAAACGGCAAATGTATATAACTATAAAAACATCAAGATACGCACAAAGACAAAGCAAACATACAATAGGGGGGAGATGGAAGTACCGCCTTGGAACGGTCAGTGACAAAAGTCACTGGGAGAGTTAACCCGTTCCCTGATATTGACGACTCTGTAGAAGTCACTTTGTGAAACACCATTGTGATAAATAGAGCATTTGCTCTTATAGCAGCAAATGCTCTATTTATCACAATGGTTTCAAACTACAAAATTCTAAAAGATTTCCTTTTCTCTAGTTAATGCTCCTTTTCTGTATATTTATTAAAAGAGCTTGTATCTAAAATAGCCTATGAGGTAATGGGTTAAACCGGTTTTTTGGCACCTCACACTTATTCCATCCCCACACTAAAAGACAAACGGTGTAAATAAACGTATCCCCTCTCCGACTAATCTACAACAACCGCGATGGCAAATACAGTGGTAAAGTGCATGTATAACGAAAACATCTAAGTAAACAAACTGCATCCAACTATCGCTAGTGTACTCAATGATTGAGATGCAAAGAGAGTAACTGTAGAAAAGTCATAAAGGGTACGACAAAAACGAAATATTACAGATATCCGACGTTCTCCTTCCGTTTCTGGATTTAAGAGGTCGCCTTCATAGAGTACTAAACCTTTCTTGTCGGCGCACATGCAAAGTGGTCAGCGTGATTGCCACTTGTAAAAGGGTTGACAACTAAACATGCAGTATATTGTAGTACTATATGATCATATCCCTTTTTAATGAATTTTTTAACATATTTGATGAACAAAGTAAGAAAATGGGTATGTTTAATAACTTTACGAAGTTTGTAAATCACATCACCATAAAATTACGGATGTGAAATACCGTGTCGAAGAAGCGCTTTGAGATTACATTGGTACTTACCAATAAGTGAGAGGTTTCGATAGGAAAATTTAGAGAAAGTTTTCTTAGTTTATGGTATCTTTATCCTTGCTCAAGCAGCTTTTCAGTTAAAATTAGATTTGGACTTTTAAAATCGTCAATAGATGAACAAGCTCTAGCAAAACGAAAGGCTAACGAATATCCCCCAACCTGCTGCTTGTCAGAACACCTATCATCAATCTGAACATATGTACATACAGAAACATGAAGACCCTTTCATGAGGTTTTATCCACACAACATATTTTTCTCATATTCGAAGTACATGTGTAATAGGTTATGGGAGCATTGAAAGCAATGCCATGGTCCCTAACCGGTTGAACTCTGTCACAATTTAACGAAAATCACTTATGTGCTGCACATTCATACAAAAACCTATGTATCATACTTATTGATTCAAATATATCACTTCTAACTTGTACAATATTCAATCCAAGATCAATCACAAACATAATTAAATCAACTTTTACCAAATATTGTCAAGTCCAAAACGGGAGATAAGTCTGTTCAAATTCATAGAAGTGTTATGGCTGCTGCTACACATTGTCATCCAATAAGTTCAAGCAGCTTTGTTTATTTTTGCGAAGTGTCAACTCCAAAGTTCGAAACAAATAGGTACCTTTTCAGAAAAACATTAAGTTCAAGGATCATAACTCTGAAAAAAATTATTCAACCAGACCGATATTCGAACTTAAGCTGTAACTCATCTAGATTTAGATTTATGTAAAATATAAATTCTGAAGGGAGGTGATACCCCGAAAGCAAAAATTGCAACAAACAAAAAGAGAAAATTGCAGACTCGGTTTTATTGAGTCTGTTCATGAGCAGTAATTGGAAGTGCAACACTGCTCACGCCCCCTAGCACCGGCTTAAGCGGTATTCAATTTTCAGAACAAGAAGTACTAAAATTCATGATCTCGAAGGATCAGAAGGTATAATAACAATGAGAAAGAAGTACGGGGCGACGTTTTACGGCCGCCACACAAACACTTAACACCTGCTGTTGTGAAGATTATAAATTCTGAAGGGAGGTGATCCCCCGAAAGCAAAAAATGCAACACAAAAAGAGAAAATTGCAGACTCGGTTTTATTGAGTCTGTTCATTAGCAGTAATTGAAAGTGCAACACATCTCCAACCACTTCCAAAGAAAGACCGGAAAATTGAACATTTGATAAAAATTTAAAGTTCAAGGACCATAACTCTGGCAAAAATTATTCAACCAGACTGGACTTGGGAATTAAGCTGTAAATCATCTAGATTTACCTTTATGCAAAACATAAAGTTAATATCTCCAACCACTTCCAAAAAAGAAAAAAAATGACGTTCAAGGGCAATAACTCTGGAAATAATTATTCAACCGGACTGAGATTGGAACATAAGCTGTAACTTAGCTTTGTACTAAATATAGAGTTGATATCTCCAGTCACTTCCATAAGAAATCCAGAAAACTGGAAAACATTGGTAGGGGACTAAAAGGGGGATATAACTCCTGAAGTAATGGTCCGATCATAATGGAAATATGCGGTGCACAGATTTATATGGTCATATGGCTATACATGAACTTTCAACAAAATTGAAGCAAAACTGTAGAAGAAGAAGGCCGGACAAAATTGTGTCAACGGACGGACAGACGGACAGACAGACGGACGGACGGACGGACGGACAGACAGACAGACGGACAGCCTGATTCCAGTGTACCCCAAACTTCGTTGTTGGGGGTATAATAAGTTGAGATATATAAACCCCGTATGAAGGGGCACGGGGAACATCTCCGTCAAGATGAGGGAAATTTACAATATTAAAATCAAAATCGTCTCTTTTGTCATATATTTTAGAAGAAATCATTCCATTATCAATTTTAAGGTCTAGATCAAGAAAAGCTGCATAATTGTCGGACGGGTTAGCTTTATTCAATTTGAGTTCTTTAGGATAAATTGTAGGAATCATAGAATCACAGAAAGGGTTATCAATGGAAATGTAGTAAAGTCAAGCAGGCAAAGCCACATACAAGACGCAACCACTGCCAAAATCACCGATAGATAGCATGACACTCACGCACACACAACTACACACCCAAACGCACACACACACGAAATGAGCACAGAAAACACCAACAAACACACAAAAACTAGAGACAAACATTCCACTCATGAACAAAATCACAAGCACAAAGACGCAAGGCAAACAAAAGGAAGGGTGACAAAGAGAGTACCGCCTTGGCACGGTCAGTAGCAAAAACACCACTGGGGGTTTAAACCGGTTTACGGACGTCCTAACCTCACACTTCTCTCAAAGTCACCCTAGCTTTACAAATAGCTTTAATAAAGGTATCCCCGCCGGACTTTACCACAACATAGAAGATGGTAAACACATGAAAATATGTAAAACATAGCATAATAACTGTAAAATATCATCCAAATATCGTGAAGTTTCATTGAAGGCTTTTATAACATCTTCTTGTGATTGTGGATTCAAACGTAATATGAAATCTCTCTCATAGCAGTACAAAAACAAATCTGCGACAAGTGGTGCATAATTCGTACCCATAGGAATGCCAATTACCTGACTGTATATAGCATTCCCATAACGTACATATATGTTATCCAAAAGAAAGGTTAGTGATTCGCAAACTTCTGAGCAAGTCCAGTTGGTGTAATATTTCATTTGCTCGTCAGTAAAGAAAGCTTTTTCAGCATTATATGCCAGGAATTATGTTTTTTCCCGGGCAAATACTTTCTGGATTAAGTTAATAAGCTTATCTTTAATTAAAATATGATGAAGAGTTTTGTACAAAGTAGAAAAATCGTACGTGCTTACAGTGGATGCAAGATACCTTTTGTTCTTAATGGAAAAGTAGTAAAGTCAAGCAGGCAAAGCCACATGCAATACGCAACCACCACCAAAACACCGATAGACAGCATGACACACACACACACACACACACACACCCAAACGCACACACACACACACACACACACACGAAATGAACACAGAAAACACTAAAAGACACACAAGAAACAGGGACAAACGTTCCACAACATGAACAAACCACAAGCACAAAGACGCAAGGCAAACAAAAGGAAGGGTGACAAAGAGAGTACCGCCTTGGCACGGTCAGCAGCAAAAACACCACTGGGGGTTTAAACCGGTTTACGGACGTCCTAACCTCACACTTCTCTCAAAGTGTGTTTCAGACTTCTGAAGAGTTCTTAATAGACCAGAAGAGATTTATTCCAGAATTTTCATAAGTCTTGTCACAGTAGAATTTTACATGTTCTTTTACCTTCGTTAAACTAAAAGTCAAACGTATAGACAATTTAGTAGTTGTACATGAGCTGGAATTTGCAATGAAACGCGCTTTATTTTTTTTGTAGTTTTGGTAACCAATACATTGTAGGAATATATTCTGAAAATGGGTGATCCCTCGAAAGCAAAAGTAGAAATCCAAAAAGAGAAAATTGCAGACTCGGTTTTATTGAGTCTGTTCAGGAGTAGTACAAAGTGCAACACTACTCACGCCCCCTAGTACCGCCTTAAGCAGTATTCAATTTTCAAAACTAATAAGTTTATGTTGTGTAATTTTAATATCGGTTCCAAGTTGTTCACACTTTTTGACATGGTATGAAACGATGATCTTTTCGTCAGTAGTAACTGCAATGTATGACTTGGTATTAATATTTTTCTGCTTCAAGACATCGATATAATGTAATCGTCATATAATAATCACATTATTCGATGCCTTATCAATAGGAACAAAAAACGTATTTTGAATGGAAATCCTGTAAACCCTTTTTAAAACCTAAATATATGACTAAGCAATGCATGACACTCTCTTTCTTAAACAAGGTAGTCCTCAAGAAACAAATGCTTCATTTTTAACGAGTGTGAAATAATGCATGGGACGAAGTGTGCTGCTTAGCGGGTAAATGATATGTAAATGGACACTAAAGGCAAACTAAAACCAAACTCACTTGCCAAAATGAAATGATAACACTAGTTTTACCTATAAAATAGTTTGATACAACATACACCATAAAGGCTCTAAAGTGGAAATCAAAATGACGTCGGAAAAAAGCCACCGTTTCGAATAAAAAACGGATGCCTCTTCCGAAGCCATGAGGTCTAAGAAACTAAATCGCAAGACATTAGCGGAAAGGGCTAAATCATCATTCCACGCCTTTGTAATCAGACGGAATCGCAGTTAAAGCTCGATAATACGAAATTTAAGTAATGAAGAATTTATGTCTTTGTAGACAGGTGGTTGATTAATACAGGGTGACAGTCATGCAGAAAGCTCATAGAGGAGTTTTCTGTATGACTTTCACCCTGCATTAAGCTCCCACCTGTATTGAAGATCAATAATGGTACGTATTTGAGTTTTCGCTGTATCGAATGTTTACTGTATATATCATTTTATACATTTATCTGCTGAGGACAAAGTCCTGTGTTCAAATTATAAAATGTTATAAAATGTTAGCTGATATATAGTTTTTGTGCACTAGAATTCGAGGATTCATGAGTATGCATGAGTAATGTAAACACAATTTCAGGCCATCGGTGATAACGTGAACGCTGGCGTCGTTTACACATCTTTACACTTGTATTTCCAATGGTGTGTTATGCACGCTGGTGCACATGTATATCATAAATGAAATGGTCTGTTTCCAGTATTGAGTTGCCCTTTACCTGATGAGATAATGATATCATGCATAATTATGAACTGATTTTTTTTAATGATATACATTAAATTTCTGAAGAACGAGATCTTTCGAAAGCAAAAGTAGCGATACGAAAAGAGAAATTTGCTGACTCGGTTTTACTAGGTCTGTTAATGAGCAGTTATTAAACGTGCATTACTACTCATGCCCCCTAAGCGATATTCCAGTTGCTATATGCAGGCGACCTCTTAAATCTGGAAACGGAAGGCGGACGTATTTTTACGGATATGTTTACTATCTCGTTTTTGTCGTACCCTTTATTTCTACAGTTACTCTGTTATTCTGTTTACTCTATTTGCAGCTCAATCATGGAGTACACTAGCGATAGGTGGATACAGTTTGCTTCACTAAAATATTTTCGTTTTACATGCACTTTACCACTGTATTTTCCATCGCGGTTGTTGTAGATTAGTCGGAGAGGGGATACGTTTATTTACACCGTCGTTTAGGGTGGGGATGGAATAAGTGTGAGGTTGTGCGCCCATAAACCGGTTTAACCCCCCAGTGACTTTTGTCACTGACCGTTCCAAAGCGGTACTTCCATCTGCCCCCTATTTCATGTTTGTTTTGTCTTTGTACGTCTCTTTATGTTTTGATAGTTATGTACATTTGCTGTGTATTCTTGTGTTGCTGTTCGGACAGCTGTGTGTTCTGTATGTGGTGTTTCCTGCATAACTCATATTTGTACTTTGCATAGCTAAAAGCATTGAAACTGTTCTTTTTGGGCTGCCACACGAGCACTTAACGCCTGATGAATATTTGAATATGACATGAATATTTTACCATGACCGATGCTGTAGAAACAAATATGTGTTATTGCATAAGCTGACAGAGCACACATTGACCTGGTCCTGCTGTTTGAAGAGAACTCTTTACCAAGTAAAGGGTTAACGTTCTTCAAATATTCTGAAGAATGTCGCACTCTGTCTGTTAGGTCGCGATCAGCAAAATTAAGGTTATTTTCCTATTTAGAAGCAATATTACAACACTACAATGCGTATTATAATTACATGCGGGTTGAATATCTTTAAAACATGGCATTGCCAATTTAAACATAAAAAATCATTTTCTTGTTGAATAGTCACGAAAGAAATAATGACATCGTGAATATGTATGTTATCAGCTGAATTTTAGCATAATATAAATCGGGTCTATATTACAAATAGGACAGACCCTGGCCAGACGACTCCTATAGATTAGAACCAGTCTGACCAGGTTCTACGTTGTTTGCAAATGCGTAAGAAGGCGTGACTATGGAGTAAAGGGTTAATTGGTATTTATCTATTTCAGTATTTGGTTCACTAACTTCCGTCCTACATGAAAACTTTCTTTGCCTTTACAAATAGAGTAGACCCAGTTCAGACGGCTCATGTATGAGCCGTTTGGTCAGGGTCTGCTCTATTTGCTTAGATAATATAGATATCATTACACAGTACCTGCAATTGCCAAATTATTTCTTACATTAATATTCATGGAGTAAAGGAATAATTGATATTCATAAAGTACGATTGTTTCTTAAATTATCTGTTTCATGAGGTATATCGCTATATCGTTTGTAAGACAATATGTTGTTTTCAATATTTTGCGCCAGAGTATGTCCAAATTTGTGAATGTATTTTATAATAAATACCATAAACTATATTAATAAGCATTTTATGCTACACTCTTATAATCGTCATTTTAGCTATAAAACAGTATAACTATATAATTTCGTTTTTTATGTATGTATAATAACATAGTATTAGAATGGGTTTGAAACGCTTTCTGTTTGCTATATAAATAATCAAGAAAGAATGGGAAAGTTATTCCCTCAAACAAATATATGAGGAAAGTCCCTTTTAGAATGAAGGCGTTAAATTCAAATACAGAGGTCATTTTCAAGAATAAATTATTTATTTCTCCCCAACAAAAAGTTTGATTTAGTATTTATGTATGCACCTTTATCTGTTCAATTAGTTTACACTCTAACTGTATTTTTCTAAATTTGAAGCAGAGGACAATTTAGTTTAACTAATACTGAGCAAAAATATTTTCTCGTATTTATAATTATGACAACGAGGGTAAATGACGTCACAAATATGTGATTTTAATAGCGCGTGCATTCATCCACCTGAATCGGGGTCAGATGTCATTTATGCATTTCATTTTTTTTTATGTGCAACACTTTATATATTATAGCTTTATATTAACTATTTGGATGCTAATGTCAAATCAAATCTATGATAACAGATTGGATCCAGATTGGACGCCAAGTTACTCGGAGTTTTATCAGGATCCAAATGAATGTCCTTAAAGAATAAAACTACAAATTGAAGCAGACAACGTTTATTAATTAATCTAGACGTAACATTACAGAATTTCTGAATATTGATTTCTTGTTCATATAGATCTGTGTTTTACTGTTTTGCATTTTGTATGAAATGGTTGTTTGAGGGCCTCAAGGTAGATTAGTCATTATGAATAATTGAGCTACCCTCGTTAAATAAAGTATTTCATTCATCATTCATTCATTCATTCATTTTATTCATTCATTCATTCATTCATTCATGCATTCATTCATTCATTCATTCATTCATTTCATTAATGCATTCATTCATTTATTCATTCATACTGCATGTCTGGTTGTGAACCCTTTTTACAGTTGGCAATCACGCTGGACTATTTGCATGTATGCCGACAAGAAAGGTTTAGTACTCTATGAAGGCGACCTCCTAAATCCGGAACCGGAAGGAGGACGTCGGATATCTGTACTCGTTTTTGTGGTACACTTTATTACTTTTCTACAGTTTTTTAGTATGCTGCTCAATCATTGAGTACACTAGCGATAGGTGGATACAGTTTGTTTCACTTAAATGTTTTCGTTTTACATGTACTTTTCTTATACTGTTTGTCTTTTAGGGTGGGGATGGTGTCATAAGTGTCAGGTTGGGCACCCCTAAACGGGTTTAAATCCCAGTGACTTTTGTCACTGACCGTTCCAAGGCGGTACTTCCATATTTCCCCTATTGTATGTTTGTTTTGTCTTTGTGCGTATCTTTATGTTATGATAGTTATGTATATATTCTGTGTTTTCTTGTGTTGCTGTTCGGGATGCTGTTTGTTCTGTATGTGGTGTTTCCTGCATGAGTCATATTTGTACTTTGAACCATTATCAGATACAACTGACTAGTACTCGAAGACATGCTTGAATACAGAATAGCTGTAGGTGACATTATATGGTCATTTTACGCTGCCCAATCTTATAATTAATGCATTTGTCTGCTCTGTCCTGAAGTTTTATCTTTATACAATTTGTTTTTACATATAATGAGCAAAGCTTTTGATTTATATCCCATTAATGGCAATGACGTGAACTCTATATACTGAACAGTTTCTATTGACTTTATCCAACACCTCGCTTCGTGCAAATATGTTTTGCTTTCCAGTTACCAAATGAATTGTGTGAATATTTATCACTTTAAGGGTTTTGTTACAGAGCAAAAGATAAATGTTCGTACATTAATGCTTAAATCGTCCTTTCTCCAACAAACCTTATGTTGTGACCACTATTCGAAACGATTTTAAAGAGTCAGTAAATAGTATGGCAATAAAAATTACCGAGTAAATAGCTAGAAATGTATTTCGCGTGATATTCGCTATCCCTTTTAAAACGATATCAACAATAATGGGTAAAAAACAATTTTTTAATGCATTACCATGATTATTTTGTCGATCCTTCCATGTTTGGGTTTTCTTTGGTATTCTTTCGCATACAGTCCGAGACACTTTCCGAACCGTTCCGCCACAGCTTTACGAGAAAGTTCTTGACAGATCATCGAAAAACCAAAATCCGTTTGACGGACTTGGGTACCAGTGATAGGAGTCGTCTGCCCTATTTGCTTAAGATGTAGTAATATTGCCGCTAAACTTAGTTTATGTCTGATCAATTATAAGTATTAAGTCAATGTCTGATCTGTTGGCGTATGCAATAATACAAATTTGTTTCTACATTTTTGGTCATGGTCAAATATTCATGTTATATTAATGTATTCATGAGTTCAGTGCAAGTGTGGCAGCCGTAAGATTTCAATGGTTTTAGTTATGTAACTTGAATATCGCTTAAGCCGGTGCTTGGGGCATGAGTAGTGCTGTACGTTTAAGAACTTCTCATGAACAAATCGAGTCAGCAAATTTCTCTTTTCGCATTACTACCTTTGCTTTAAAAAGATCCATCTCCTACAGAAATTTCATATATATAAGCTAATAATTATGCGCGATGTCATTATCTCATCAGGAAAAGGGCAACTCAATACTGGAAACAGCCCATTTCATTTATTATTCACGTGTGCACCCACATGAAGAGGACACGAAGTGAAAAAGTGTTGTTTTTTCCATTCGACTGGTATTACGTTTTACATATTCTATATGCAAATAAAACATTAAATAGTGAAATACACATGGTGATTGGTACTAGCTTAAATGTGGCCCAAACTAGATCCAATAGGTAATAGAGAAACGTTAGAAAATATTCTAAAGTGTTTGATATAGTCGTGTTAGATATTCAAACAAAACGTTCAGTCGTGGACCAACATATTACACTACTCGTACAATTGCCAGATGGGTATCTCTCTTGAAAACCCACAGCACCAAAGACACGACTTTCCAGGGCTCACATTATCATTAATCATATATAATCTGTAATAGCACAACCCGTCAAAACATCTGCATTATAAATGCTTTAGTAATAGATAAAACCAGATCACAGGTCAGACATTATGGAACAGACATGGGAATGTACAAGACAGTGTAAATCTGTGTATGAGACCCAAACGTTAAGATTAGCACCGATGGCCTGAAATTGTGTTTATATTACTCAACCCCCTCACCTGCGAGATTTACTTGAAATCGAATTCAGATCTCTTTCCACTTAGATTATCCACTCATCCCAGATTAAATTAAAATCTAGATCAATACGGAATTACACACTCACTTGCAAATGTTTGCGTTTTAGAATTCTTTATGCACCGTTTTTACAGACTTTGCTAAAAGTACAAAAATGAGTCATGCAGGAAACACCACATACAGAACAAACAGTCGCCCGAACAGCAACACAAGGAAACAGCAAATGTACATAACTATAAAAACATCAAGCGACACACAAAGACAAAACAAACATACAATAGGGGGAAGATGGAAGTACCGCCTTTGAACGGTCAGTGACAAAAGTCACTGGGGGGGGGGGGGGAGTTAAACCGGTTTATGGGCGCCCAACCTCACACTTATTCCATCCCCACCCTAAAAGACAAACAGTGTAAATAAACGTATCCCCTCTCCGACTAATCTACAACAATCGCGATGGAAAATACAGTGGTAAAGTGCATGTATAACGAAAACATTTAAGTGAACAAACTGCATCCACCTATCGCTAGTGTACTCAATGATTGAGCTGCAAACAGAGTAAGTGTAGAAAAGTAATAAAGGGTACGACAAAAACGAAATAGTACAGATATCAGACGTTCTCCTTCCGTTTCTGGATTTAAGAGGTCGCCTTCATAGAGTACTAAACCTTTCTTGTCGGCGTACATGCAGAGAGGCCAGCGTGATTGCCAACTGTAAAAGGGTTCACAACCAAACATGCAGTATGTTGTAGTACTACAGGATCATATCCCTTTTAAATGAATGTTTTAACATATTTTATGAACAAAGTGAGAAAATGGGTATGTCCAATAGTTTTACGAAGTTTGTAAATCACATCACCATAAAATTCAGGATGTGAAATACCGTGTCGCAGAAGCGCCTTGAGATTACATTGGTAAGTGTGAGATTTCGATAGTAAAATTTAGAGAAAGTTTTTCTTAGTTTATTGTATCTATATCCTTGCTTAAGCAGTTTTTCAGTTAAAATGAGATTTCAACTGTTAAAATCGTCAATAGATGAACAAGCTCTAGCAAAACGAATAAGTTGAGATATATAAACCCCGTAAGATGGAGCACGGGGAACATCCCCGTCCAGATGAGGAAAATTTACACTATTAAAATCAAAATCATCTCTTTTGTCATATATTTTTAGAAGAAATCATTCCATTATCAATTTTAAGGTCGAGATCAAGAAACGCTGCATAATTGTCGGACGGGTTAGCTTTATTCAATTTGAGTTCTTTAGGATAAATTGTAGGAATCAGAGCATCAAAGAAAGGGTTATCTAAGTTAGTTATACCAATTACCTGACGGTATATAGCATTCCCATAACGTACAAATATGTTATCCAAAAGAAAGGTTAGTGATTCACAAACTACTGAGCACGCCCAATTAGTGTAATATTTCATTTACTCGTCAGTAAAAGTACAAAAATGAGTCATGCAGGAAACACCACATTCAGAACAAACAGTCGCCCGAACAGCAACACAAGGAAACAGCAAATGTACAAAAGAAATCTTTTTCAGCATTACATGCCAGGAATGATGTTTTTTCCCGGGCAAATACTTTCTGGATTAAGTTAGTAAGCTTATCCCTAATTAAAATATGAGGAAGAGTTGTGTACAGAGTAGAAAAATCGTACGTGCTTACAGTGGATGCAAGATACCTTTTGTTCTTAAGTTTGTTTAAGACTTCTAAAGAGTTCTTAATAGACCAGAAGAGATTTATTCCAGAATTTTCATACAAGTACAAAAATGAGTCATGCATGAACCACCACATACAGAACAAACAGTCGCCCGAACAGCAACACAAGGAAACAGCAAATGTACACAACTATAAAAACAACAAGAGACGCACAAAGACAAAACAAACACACAATAGGGGGAAGATGGAAGCACTGCCTTGGAACGGTCAGTGACAAAAGTCACTGGGGGGGGGGGGGTTAAACCGGTTTATGGGCGCCCAACCTCACACTTATTCCATCCCCACCCTAAAAGACAAACAGTGTAAATAAACGTATCCCCTCTCCGACTAATCTACAACAACCGCGACGGCAAATACAGTGGTAAAGTGCATGTATAACGAAAACATTTAAGTGAACAAACTGTATCCACCTATCGCTAGTGTACTCAATGATTGAGCTGCAAGCACAGTAACTGTAGAAAAGTAATAAAGGGTACGATAAGAACGAAATAGTACAGATATCCGACGTCCTCCTTCCATTTCTGGATTTAAGAGGTCGCCTTCATAGAGTACTAATATTCTGATAATGGGTGATCCCTCGAAAGCAAAAGTAGAAATGCAAAAAGAGAAAATTGCAGACTCGGTTTTATTTAGTCTGTTCATGAGTAGTAATTAAAAGTGCAACACTACTTACGCCCCCTAGCACCGGCTTAAGCAGTATTCAATTTTCAAAACTAATAACATGAAAACTAATGATCCCGAAGGACCAGAAAATATAACAACACTGAGAATGAAGTACTGAGAATGAAACAGTTCTTGTCGGCGTACATGCAAAGAGGCCAGCGTGATTGCCAACTGTAAAAGGGTTCACAACCAAACATGCAGTATGTTGTAGTACTACAGGATCATATCCTTTTTTAATGAATTTTTTAACGTATTTCATGAACAAAGTGAGAAAATGGGTATGTCCAATAATTTTACGAAGTTTGTAAATCACATCACCATAAAATTCAGGATGTGAAACACCGTGTCGCAGAAGCGCCTTGAGATTACATTGGTACTTGCCAATAAGCGAGAGATTTCGATAGTAAAATTTAGAAAAAGTTTTTCTTAGTTTATGGTATCTATATCCATGCTTAAGCAGTTTTTCAGTTAAAATGAGATTTCGACTGTTAAAATCGTCAATAGATGAACAAGCTCTAGCAAAATGAATAAGTTGAGATATATAAACCCCGTAAGATGGAGCACGGGGAACATCCCCGTCAAGATGAGGAAAATTAACAATATTAAAATCAAAATCATCTCTTGTGTCATATATTTTAGAAGAAATCATTCCATTATCAATTTTAAGGTCGAGATCAAGAAACGCTGCATAATTGTCGGACGGGTTAGCTTTATTCAATTTGAGTTCTTTAGGATAAATTGTAGGAATCAGAGCATCAAAGAAAGGGTTATCTAAGTTAAAAATATCATCCAAATATCGACAAGTTTCATTGAATGCTTTTATAACATCTTCTTGTGATTGAGGATTCAAACGCAACATGAAATCTCTCTCATAGCAGTACAAAAACAAATCTGCGACAAGTGGTGCACAATTCGTACCCATGGGAATACCAATTACCTGACGGTATATAGCATTCCCATAACGTACACAGAAAGGTTAGTGATTCGCAAACTTCTGAGCAAGTCCAATTGGTGTAATATTTCATTTGCTCGTCAGTAAAGAAAGCTTTTTCAGCATTACATGCCAAGAATGATGTTTTTCCCGGGCAAATACTTTTTGGATTAAGTTAGTAAGCTTATCCTTAATTAAAATATGAGGAAGAGTTGTGTACAGAGTAGAACAGTCATACGTGCTTACAGTGGATGCAAGATGCCTTTTGTTCTTAAGTTTGTTTAAGACTTCTGAAGAGTTCTTAATAGACCAGAAGAGATTTATTCCAGACTTTTCATAAGTCTTATCACAGTAGAACCTTACACGTTCCTTTACCTTCGTTAAACAAGAAGTCAAAAGTATAGACAATTTAGTAGTTGTACATGAACTAGAATTTGCAATGAAACGCGCTTTATATGGTTTTTATGTAGTTTAGGTAACCAATACATTGTAGTAGGAAGCTTATGTTGTGTGATTTTAATATCGGTTCCAAGTTGTTCATACTTTTTGACATGGTCTGAAACGATGGTCTTTTCGTCAGTAGTAACTGAAATGTATGACTTGGTATTAATAATTTCCTGCTTCAAGACATCGAAGACAAAAGTTGACCAGTGAATTTTATAGCTAAGTAATGAAGTTGTATGTATTGTTTTAGTATTAGAATGAGTAATGATGATGCATATAGTTTTACTCGACCTAGAGTTACATTTTGCTATTTAACATAACATAACATAACCTTTATTGGCATTAAACATTTTACAATGTTTCTAGCCTGTATAAGGCAATAATGATAACATGAACATATTTACAGAGAAGTCATATACATAATTTATGAGCACTGTAACATAATTTACAATTATTCCTGTAAATAATATTTATCTAAATCATCATTTGAACAAGTACTTGTGCAAAACAAATCGTTTCTACTTTATCTGTATACAAAATGCTTATCTTGAATTATTGTCTACATTTTGAAGCAAAGTAAATGTACTTCGAAAGTCTTAATAATGTCTTCTTATTGGTAGATGCCATTAATGTATCGAATTTGTTTAAAGTTGGCCATCTACAAAGGTAAGATTTCATGAAACGTTTTCTCAAATCATTATAAAAGGGACATACAAGTAAAAAGTGATATTCATTTTTAATACAATTGAGATTACAAAAGCTACATTTTCTGTCTTCTTTTGGAACATTTTCATATCTACCTCTTTCTATTTTTAAATGATGTGATGATGTTCTAAATCTAGACAATGCTATTCTGTATCTCCTTTCTTTTATAATATCCAAGTAGCTTTCAAAATTGAAATCATGTTTAAATCTGCAATATGTCTGAAGTCGATTGTAGTTATTTATATTTGAATACCAACTTTGTCTGAAGTTATCTACAATTCGTTTCTTTATAAAATCATAGTTTATAAAGAGGAAGTCTTGTTCTGTCCAAATATATGAAAGACCGTGTGTTTCTAAAATATTTTTAATATGATAAGCCCAATTCAGTTTGTTATACGAGTTATTAAGGTCAGCATCATTTCTCAGCATTATACACACACTTTTCAGAATACTATTTCCTTTAAGTTTAATAATTTTGATCCAGTATCTTATCATGTTTAGTTTCCGGGTAATGGCCACTGGGACCCGACCTAATTCGCCGTATAAAGATGTTAAGTTAGTAGAGTTTCTTACCCCTAGAACTTTTCTGCAGAATTTGGTATGTATTGCTTCAATGTCTTTACCCTCGTGCATACCCCATACTTCCGAACTGTAGTTTAAGACTGATGCAACAATGGCATCGAACAATTTACATATTTCCGATGGGGGTAATTCTACATTGTTACATATGGCAAATAATTTATAAAGCGAGGCAGATGCGTGTTCGGCAATGTATTTCTGTGTCCTAAACCAGTTCGCATTCCTGTAAAGAGTGATTCCTAGATATTTGAATGATGACACGAGCTCTAATTGTTGACCGTCTATATAAAACTTTGCTTGTGTCTGACGACCTCCCTTTTCAAAAACCATTGCTTTGGACTTGTTTATATTAATTTTTAGACCCCACGTCGTGCAATATGTTTGAATATCATCTAGCATGGACTGTAGAGATGCTGGATTCGTACTGAATATGACTTGGTCGTCTGCATACATCAACATAAAGAGTTGCAATTCGTTTACTGAAAAGATACCATCCAGATCTGAATTAATATTTTCAATAAGATCATTTACGAACATCATGTATAATATCGGTGAGCTCGGGTCCCCTTGCTTAACACCGTTCGTTGAATTGATGCATTCCTTAGACATTTGTCCGTGGTATTTTATGTATGCTTTAACTGAATAATACAGAGATTTTATTGCGTTTACAAATTTGCAGCTAACACTTTGTTGGAGCAGTTTTTGAAACATTAAGGATCTGTTTATTCTGTCAAAACACTTTTCGTAATCTAGGAAGACTGTATATATTTTTTTACCCGATGACAAGAGTTTTGATATAATAGCGTGGAATATGAATATACAATCAACCGTGCTTTTATGTTTCTGAAAACCAAACTGGCATTTTGTAAGTATATCATATTTCTCTATCCATTGATTGAGTCTGTTCAGTAGTAACTGTGAATAAAATTTTGCTAACACATTATTTAACGTTATGCCTCGATAGTTACTTGGATCTGTTTTCTCACCGCCTTTGAATATCGGTGATATAATGCATTTACTCCAGTTTTCTGGGTACTCCGCTTTTTCAAATATCCTATTATAAAATTTTAGTAAGAAAGGAGAAATTATTTCATACGAGGTTTTGATAAGTTCAGCACATATTTCATCTGGACCTGTTGCTTTGTGATTTTTCAGATGGAAAACAGCATTTTTTAATTCATTTTCATTAAAATTATGATCTAGTTCAAGATTGAATTCCGGATTTATATTTTGGTTTTGTTCGTTATCGATAGTCGGCTCTTTATTTCTTTCGTCAAAATCGTACAAAGTTTTAAAATGCTGGTAAAAGTCATCTGCGCATAGGTTATTTGAATTACTGTTCATTTTTATATTGCAATATTTCTTTACTGACGTCCAAAATTTACGCTGTTGTCGTTTTGCTAAATTGCTTAATTTCACCCCTTGGTTGATTTTGTGCTTTCGTTTTGCTTTTGTTTTAGTGCGAATGTACATGGTTCTAGATTTTACAAATATCGATCTGTTTTCTTCTGTTTTATTCCTTGAGAATATATTTCTTGATTTCTTAAATTCTTGTTTAGCTAGGTAACAATCTGGATCAAACCAGTTGTTGGTTTTATTGCTCGTACTATCATTTTGTTTCTTTATCTTTTTTGAAAATACAACGCTTGCTTGTTCTGTAATTAGGCCAGTAAGTCTATTTAATTGTGTATCAATGTCAAGCAGATCAATATTCAACGTTAAATCATTAAATTCCTCTGTTTTCGTTTGTAATATACTTATAAATTCCGATGTTTTGTTTTCATCATAAACTATTTTTGTCTCATAGTTGACATCATGGTCTTTTGGCAACTTGCTTAAACTGATGTCAAAACAAAAAACGAGCGCAGCGTGGTCGGAAAACTCGGTAAATTCCGCTATTCCGAAGTCGCAAATCGTGTCGCAATCAGTCTTATGCAGTATCAGATAGTCTACTACACTTAAACCCCTATGTGAACAATACGTATATTGACCACAATGTTGATCTCTATGCAATCTACCATTAGCTAAAATATAGCCACTCTCTTTACATAAAGACAGGAGTTTACGTCCGTGTGAGTCGAGTACTCTATCTTGATTAACTCGTAAAGGTAAGCATTCTAAGTCAAATATATCTGTGTCATCATCTAAAAACTCATCATATTCTATAAAGTCAGGTTCAGTGGATGTTCTACTGTTAAAATCACCTGTTATATATATTTTTCCTACAGAACTGTATTTTTCTATCAATAACTCTATTTGCTCAAAAAGATCATTATCGTTATCTCTTAACACTTTAGAGCTGCTGGGTGGCATGTAAGTCAATATCAGATACACATCTTCTTTAAAAGGAAATAATGATTCTGATAATTTTAAACAAATTATTCCACTTTGAATTTTTTCAACGATTGTTAAATAAGGTTTTAAGAAATGTTTGTAATAGACGGACAGTCCTCCACTGTACCGGCCTTTGTTAGTACCTTGTGATTTATTGCCATTTATATGCATGCAGTCAAAGTCATTAAGTTTCAGGTTTACATTTTCAGCGCTACTGATCCACGTTTCTGAAAAGAGTAAAATATCAGAATCGTTACAATATTGAATATAACTTTCTGAGCAGTCCGTTTATATTCCATGACTTAACCCGTAACTTCTCGTGACACCTCTAATGTTCTATTCTGTTACCCTGCTGCTTCCTTCTGGTGCCTTTCGCTATTTGAAGAAAAGCATGTCTAATTTTCATTCAAATCATGTTCTTGTTCCTGCTGACAAGGCATCAAATAATGTAATCATTATTTGAAGATTGTATTATGTTGATGTTTTAAAGAAGGAGCTCACTGATTCAAAAACTTATATTATAGTTCAAACACTTGAAAAAGATATAGTCTCGGAACATGCAAAAATGTGCATTACTTTTAAGTCTGGTCCTAACATAAAACAACATAAACTTTCTACTTTGTACTGGATTCCGAAACTACATAAAACCCCTTATACGGCGCATTTTATTGCCAACTCTAATTGTTGTACATGTACTACTACTAAAATATCTAAACTTTTCACGTCCTGTCTTACTACGATCAAAGAACATGTAAAACGTTACTGTGATAAAATATATGAAAATTCTGGTATGAAATTTTTTTTGGTCCATAAAAAATTCAAATGATGTTTTAACGAAACTTGAAAATGAACAGTATAACATTTCTTCACTGAGCTCTTATGATTTCTCTACACTCTATAATCCTCTACCTCACTATCTTATTAAGGATAAACTGATTAAATTAATAGAAAAAACCTTTTGCCAGAGAAAATAAAATGTTCCTTGCTTGTAATGTTCAACGTTCATTCTTTTCAGAAGTTGAACATTACACACTGTGGACTTGCCTTGATGTTTGTAGTCCTCTTACCTTTCTTTTAGATAATATATTTGTGCGTTATGGGGATGCCATATATCGTCAAGTTGTTGGTATACCCATGGGTACAAATTGTGCCCCTCTTGTTGCAGATTTGTTTTTGTATTGCTATAAGAGGGATTTTATGCTTAGCTTAAAACCTGATACACAGGCCGATATTGTTAATGCTTTTAATAAAACTTCAAGGTATTTAGACGATATTTTGAATTTGGATAATCCTTATTTTGAAACTATGATTTCTTCAATATACCCAAAAGAACTGACTTTAATAAAAACGAATCAATCTGATATTATAGATTCATTTTTAGATTTGAATCTTTCAATCACAAATGATAAAGTTTCGTCCAAAATATACGATAAACGGGACGATTTTAATTTTAAAAATGTTAATTATCCTTTTCTAGACGGATATGTGCCCCGTTCTACATCTTTTGGGGTTTATATTTCTCAAATTATTCGGTTTTCCCGAGCCAGTTCTTTGCTAGAATATGTTTTAACAGTTGTAATTTAGTTATAGCTGATGCACTTCTAAAGTAAGGTTACAGATATCACAAACTTCGGGAAACGTTTTCTAAATTTTATTATCGAAATTTACCACTCATTAGCAAATATAATTGCAATCTATGGACGTTACTGCAACAAGGCATTTCTCAACCAGAATTTTATGGGGATGTTATCTACAAACTTAGGAAATTTTGGGGTCATATCCATTTCCATGATTTGTTTATAAAAACCTTTAAGAAGAAAGGTTATGATCCAATTATATTGCAATGCACTGCATGTTTGGTTATCGACCCTTTTACAGTCGGTAGCTACGATTCCCTCTTTGTTTGCACGATGACAGTCCGAGGGTAGTACTCTATTACGGTATACTCTTCAACTCAGATACGGGATGAGCTTACCAGACTCATGTATTACTTTTTCCCTGTCATGCCCTTAACGGCTTCCCTGCAGGTGCTCTGACTTCAGCAAAGTCATTGAGTACATATTTGACGGATCGTCACAGTTATTATGCTATGTTTTACATATTGTCGTGTGTTTACCGTCTTCTATGTTGTGGGTAAGTCTGGTGTGGATACCTTTATTTACACTAGTTGTAAAGCTAAGGTGACTTTGAGAGAAGTGTGAGAGATAGGACGTCCGTAAACCGATTTAAACCCCCAGTGGTGATTTTGCTACTGACCTTGCCAATGCGGTACTCTCTTTGTCACCCTTGCTTTTGTTTGTCTTGTGTCTTTGTACTTGTGCTTTTGTTCATGTGTGGAATGTTTATCTCTGGTCCTTGTGTGTGTGTTGGTGTTTTCTGTATTCATCTCGTGTGTGTGCATGTGTTTGGGTGTGTATGTGTGTGTGTGTGTGTCATGCTTTCTGTCGATGTTTTGGTGGTGGTTGCGTCTTGTATGTGGCTTTGCCTGCTTGACTTTACTACTTTTTCATTAGTATTATGATGAGTAATAAGGTGTTATATTGTTTTAGGAATGATGGTGTATCTATTGTTTTAGTGTTAGAATGAGTAATGATGGGGTATAATTATATTGTTTATGTATAAGTATTGATAAGGATGATTTTATATTTCCTTTAATAATTGCTGTCTAAAAACGACATCGAACTGAATTTATGGCCGTCTAAAGAAACCCTTCATTTTTGTAGTTTGTATTTTAAATAGTTTTTGGAATATCGACTTGATCTTTGCATATTACGTTTAATGAACGTATATCTTAGCATAAAACTATAGAACGTAATTGTCAGTGGTTTTAGTATTATTTCTGTAGGGGCATACTTTGTCTTTTTGCAAAACAACCACCATAAAGCGAGATGTTCACTCAGCAATCAAATCAGTTAGCTGTCATTGTTTTTGTATATTTCAAATTACAACGAACGACGTGCTTGATCAAAATGCATGCACTAATGAAGAACGAAGGAAAATTGCAAAAATCGTCCCTAGGGGCACAGTTAATTTAATTTTCGACTTTCGGCAAATTGTCGATACATAACGAAAATAACATATGAATGACGCCGAACATATGAGATCGTCTGTAAATGCGGATATATGCAAGCAATGCATTTCACGCGTCTCCGTGTTATGGTATCCAATTCCAAAAAATAGATGCAGTGCCGTTTGTTGCATACTGATGTAGTTTTAAGATCAACATGGTTCCTCGCATTCTAACGCACAAAAATATATATCAGCTACCATTTTATAGCATTTGTTTCCTGGCAGAAAAATATATGAAATAATATATACATGTAATTCCATTTGTTTGCAAAGGCATGAACATGTGTTTTATACGGTTACGGGTAAACTCGTTTACAATTGCTTAATGAATGAAAATATACAAACATATAACTTTCACTAAGACCTTTACTTAACCCTTAATTTCATACTATTTAATGAAGACACAAGATTTACATGTAACGAATGTGCACAGTATGTGATGAATGTGGCAAAGACTTTTAAAAATTTACTTAACCAATTACTTCATTTATATCCTCTCCCCCTCTCTCTTCGGCGTCCAATAACCTACAGTGAGTAGAAACGTTAATTAAAACAAACAAAACTCATTGTTTCATTTCATGGTTTATTTTGCCTAAAGGGAAAGCTGATTCTAAAAATGGGCTAAAATATAAGTTACTGCATTGCTGTGGTTACACTGGTTCTTGACCCATTGTTTCTTTACATATTTGTAGCAATATAAGGTTCACTCAGAATGCACAGTCTCTGATGTAAAAGTCGAACTTGTGGATTCTATAGAGTCTAGATCGATATGCAGCCGTCCTTTTAAAGTTGAACTTACAAACCTTGTCATGGTGATTATAGTCGACACTGTAGCACGTGAAAGAAGTGGTATTGCAGGAACAGTAGGAGAGACATTTGGTCACATCGAATTGTCCATACCATTGCACTGCGTCATAACCTTTAAGGAAGTATCTGGCGATCCTCTTGTAGGTTAGGCCGTATGTTGTACATCCTATATTAGTATAAAAAGATTGTACATTTTATCTCATCACACTACATGCCTGATTTTATAACACAAAAAGATAAGCAATTCACCTGACTAATGTTACTGTATACAGTAACTCTTAAACCGCTATCTGCAACCTGGGTCCATGCTTATAAAACTTTTAGTTGAGTCTGAGTTCGTTCTCAAGTTTTAGATTGGTCAGATTTGAGCCTTTGGCTCAAATCTGACCAATCAAAAGCTTGAGAACGAACTCAGACTCAACTAAAAAGCTTTATAAGCATGGACCCTGATAAGTATTTGCAAGCAGCTAGGATTGGGTTTGTTTGTATCGGGTTTTACGTCGCTTTTTTTACGACAGTATCAGTCTAATTACAGGTGGGGAAGACATCAGAGACTCTTCTGTGCACATAACAAACTGCATTGTTTCTTGCACAGAAGAACATACGGGTAGAACCACCGACCTACCGCAAGCCAGCGGTAAAACTTCCTCATATGAACAATCCAAATGGCCAGACAAGGGTTTGAGCCACAGCGGTGAGGGGATGTAAGCAGCTAGGAGCAAACGAGATGGATTCGACGCCGCGTACAGATCCAATATGTTTGACATTCGGTCAATAGTTTCTCAAAAAGTTTAACCTGATCTAAACTACGTCAAACTGTATTAACACTCTTCATTTATACACCTTTATTTACACTGTTCGTTTATAAGTGGGGTGACTTTGAGACAAGTGTGAGGTTGGGCCGCACTTAAAGGCATTTCAAAGCTCCTTATATAAGTGATCCCCCTATATACACAGTATCCAGCTGTGCTCCTGCAGTGTCCAGTCAGGGTCCATAGCCATAAGAGATAAAGTTATATAATTATACATTGATCCTGTGATGGTAGCACGCCTTGTCAGTTTGTGTATCAGATTCCTGACAGTCAACTCCCAAAATACACAGCATGGGGTTAATGGGCCAACATTCCTTTTAAAAATGCCTTTAAAGGTATACGCGCCCAATCATGCGTCACCTGGCGGGAACTTATTATGATTTGTTTCCAAACAGAATAGTTTTGGCTACGGATGAGAATAATATCTTAAATGAGTCTTATGGGTTATCACACTTGAAAGAATAGAATTTGTTATTGGAAATAATGTAGTTTGTGTTCTATAAGAACATTTTTAGATGGAAAAGTAGTAAAGTCAATCAGGCAAAGCCACATACAAGACACAACCACAACCAAAACACCGATAGACTGCATGACACACATACACACACACAACCACACACCCAAACGCATACTCACAAACAAGATGAACACAGAAAACATCAACAGACACACAAGAACCAGAGACAAACACTCCAAACATGAACAAATTCACAAGCACAAAGACGCAATGCAAAGAAAAGGAAGGGTGACAAAGACAGTACCGCATTGGAACGGTCAGTAGCAAAAACACCACTGGGGGTTTCAACCGGTATACGGACGTCCTAACCTCACACTTCTCTCAAAGTCACCCTAGCTTTACAAATAGTGTAAATAAAGGTATCCCCGCCGGACTTACCCACAACATAGACGACGGTGAACACAGGACATGTAAAACATAGCATAATAACTGTGACAATCCGTCAAATATGTACTGAATGACTTTGCTGAAGTCAGAGCACCTGCAGGTAAGCCGTTAAGGGCACGACAGGGAAAAAGTAATACATGAGTCTGGTAAGCTCATCCCGTATCCGAGTTTAAGAGTATACCATCATAGAGTACTACCCTCGGCCTCTCATCGCGCAAGCAAAGAGGGAATCGTAGCTACCGACTGTAAAAGGGTCGATAACCAAACATGCAGTGCGTTGCAATATAATAGGATCATAACCTTTCTTCTTAAATGTTTTAATGCGTTTTATAAACAAACATGAAAATGGATATGACCCCGAAGTTTGTAGATAACATCCCCATAAAAGTCTGGTTGAGAAATGCCTTGTCGCAGTAACGTCCGTAGGTTGCAATTATATTTACTAATTTAGAAAACGTTTTCCGGATTTTGTGATATCTGTAACCTTGCTTAAGAAGTTTATCAGTTATAACTAAATTACGACTGGTGTAATCTTCAAGCAAAGAGCAGGCTCGGGCAAACCGAATAAGTTGAGAAATATAAATCCCATAAGATGTAGAACGGGGCACATCTCCATCTAGAAAAGGATAATTAACAATTTTAAAAATAAAATCTTCTCTTTTATCGTATATTTTGGACGAAACTTTATCATTTGTAATTGAAAGATTCAAATCTAAAAATGAAGCTATAATGTCAGATTGATTCGCTTTGTTTAAAGACAGTTCTTTTGGGTAAATTGAAGAAATCATAGTTTCAAAATAAGGATTATCTAAATTCAAAATATCGTCTAAATACCTTGAAGTTTTATTAAAAGCATTAACAATATCGGTCTGTGTATCAGGTTTTAAGCTAAGCATAAAATCCCTCTCATAGCAATACAAAAACAAATCTGCAACAAGAGGGGCACAATTTGTACCCATGGGTATACCAACAACTTGACGATATATGGTACCCCCATAACGCACAAATATATTATCTAAAAGAAAGGTAAGAGATCTACAAACATCAAGACAAGTCCACATTGTGTAATGTTCAACTTCTGAATTCGAAAAGAATGAACGTTGAACATTACAAGCAATGAACATTTTGTTTTCTCTGGCAAAGGTTTTTTCTATTAATTTAATCAGTTTATCCTTTATAAGATGGTGAGGTAGAGTAGAAGAGAAATCATAAGAGCTCAGTGAAGAAATGTTATACTGTTCATTTTCAAGTTTCGTTAAAACATCATTTGAATTTTTTATGGACCAAAAAACATTCATACCAGAATTTTCATATATTTTATCACAGTAACGTTTTACATGTTCTTTGATCGTAGTAAGACAGGACGTCAAAAGTTTAGATATTTTAGTTGTGGTACAACAGCTAGAGTTGGCAATAAAACGCGCCTTATAAGGGTTTTTATGTAGTTTCGGAATCCAGTACAAAGTAGAAAGTTTATGTTGTTTTTATGTTAGGACCAGACTTAAAATTATTGCACATTTTTGCATGTTCCGAGACTATATCTTTTTCAGGTGTTTGAACTGTTATATAAGTGTTTGAATCAGTGAGCTCCTTCTTTAAAACATCAACATAATACAATCTTCAAATAATGATTACATTATTTGATGCCTTGTCAGCAGGAACAAGAACATAATTTGAATGAAAATTAGAAATGTTTTTCTTCAAATAGCGAAATGTAACTCTAGGTCGAGGTGGTAAAAGATGGTAATTTGATTTGTAAGATGTTGAAAATAATCTGAAATTTATTGGGAAACGGCATCTTTATGTCCTCGCAGAGCAGAATGATTGTTCAATTGTATTTGTTCTATAGTCACTGTTAGTGAATAATAGTGTACATTTTGTATCATGTAACTTACTTTGATGTGGCTTATGCAAAGGATAAGTACATGTATATAGTCATTATACTGTACATTAAACTGCATAAGCCGACTGCTCATTCAGTTTAGTATTATATACATAAAATGGTCAATATTTTCAAAGGAAGCATGGTAACATATGCCTTTTTACCATTTTCTAATTAATCACACATAAAACATTTATCCTGTGATGTTTGGTCAGTTTCTTATTGCTAGAATTTGTTTGAGAGTGTTTTTTAATTGAATTTGAGCCAAAAAGAATAAGAAAAACTCGAATTGTTTCAGACAACAAATTACACATTTTGCGTAATATTTGTAGTAAATATCACATTTTAACTGTTATAAGGATTGTTTGTATCAATATGGTGTTATTATAACCATATGAAAGGGTAAAAACATAAGTAAAGCTTGTTAACACTGATTCGCATCCCTATATTTTAAGTTTTTAACCCCACCTATATTATTTAACACGGCCAAAAATGTATGTCGTGGAGGGCTACAGTGTACATTTCAAATGCCCATGGACGAAAAAAATGTATGGTAACCTATAGTTTTCTTTTTACCATGGCACTAAGAAATGTTTGAAGAATATATATGTAGGGTATGTTAAGGGTAGGTTAAGCATATTCGTCACTGTGCTGACAAAACTTCGTATATCCATTTTAGCCGAAAATCGTTTCTTCACGATTTCTGATTTAAATGTATACTGCCCACATCCTGTCAAAATCTCAGCCCAATCTACCAATGAAAAGTGTCAAAACTCGCCCGTGACTAAACCTCGTATATTTATTGGTCTGAATTTTTCAATATCAAAACCTCGTATAAATGTTACTCTTCAAGCATGCGGAGCAATGCCATTAAACATATCAAAACACATGCAGATTAGGTTAGTGCATGTATTGTGGTGCATAGAGCATAGGTCTGTCGTTTTCTATGTGTGTAAAGGTACAAAACTTAAACTCAAGTGAAATGTAAAATGTCGTATATCATGATCGCCGGATAAAAATTAAACGACGAAATATCGTATAAGTGGTAAAAGCTCGTATATACATAAAGTGAACAAGAAAGGTTTTTAAGGTATTTAGACGATATTTTGAATTTAGATAATCCTTATTTTGATACTATGGTTTCTTCAATCTACCCAAAAGAACTGTCTTTAAACAAAGCTAATCAATCTGACATTAATGCTTCATTTTTAGATTTGAATCTTTCAATTACAAATGATAAAGTTTCGTCCAAAGTATACGATAAAAGAGAAGATTTTAATTTTAAAATTGTTAATTATCCTTTTCTAGATGGGGATGTGCCACGTTCTACATCTTATGGTGTTTATATTTCTCAACTTATTAGGTTTGCCCGAGCCTGTTCTTTGCTTGAAGATTTTAACAGACGTAATTTAGTTATAACTGATAAACTTCTTAAGCAAGGTTACAGATATCACAAACTTCGGAAAACCTTTTCTAAATTTTATTATCGAAATTTACCTCTCATTAGTAAATATAATTGCAATCTACGGACGTTACTGCGACAAGGCATTTCTCAACCAGAATTTTATGGGGATGTTATCTACAAACTTAGGAAAATTCGGGGTCATATCCATTTTCATGATTAAAACGCATTAAAAAATTTAAAAAGAAAGGTTATGATCCTATTATATTGCAACACACTGCATGTTTGGTTATCGATCCTTTTACAGTCGGTAGCTACGCTTCCCTCTTTGCTTGCGCGATGACAGGCCGAGGGTAGTACTCTATGATGGTATACTCTTAAACTTGGATACAGGAGGAGCTTACCAGACTCATGTATTATTTTTTCCCTGTCGTGCCCTTATCGGCTTACCTGCAGGTGCTCTGACTTCAGCAAAGCCATTGAGTACATATTTGACGGATTGTCACATTTATTATGCTATGTTTTACATGTTGTCCTGTGTTCACCGTCGTCTATGTTGTGGGTAAGTCCAGCGGGGATACCTTTATTTACAATATTTGTAAAGCTAGGGTGACTTTGAGAGAAGTGTGAGGTTAGGACGTCCGTAAACCGGTTTAAACCCCCAGTGGTGTTTTTGCTGCTGACCGTGCCAAGGCGGTACTCTCTTTGTCACCCTTCCTTTTGTTTGCCTTGCGTCTTTGTGTTTGTGGTTTGTTCATGTTGTGGAACGTTTGTCCCTGTTTCTTGTGTGTCTTTTGGTGTTTTCTGTGTTCATTTCGTATGTGTGTGTGCGTGTGCGTTTGGGTGTGTGGTTGTGTGTGTGTGTGTGTCATGCTGTCTATCGGTGTTTTGGTGGTGGTTGCGTCTTGCATGTGGCTTTGCCTGCTTGACTTTACTACTTTTCCATTAGTACTCTATGAATGCGACCTCTTAAATCCAGAAATGGAAGGAGAACGTCGGATATCTGTACTATTTCGTTTTTGTCGTACCCTTTATTACTTTTCTACAGTTACTCAATCATTGAGTACACTAGCGATAGGTGGATATAGTTTGTTCACTGAAACCCATTAACCGGTTTAATTATGTTTGTTTTGTCTTTGTGCGTCTCTTGATGTTTTTATAGTTATGTACATTTGCTGTTTTCTTGTGTTGCTGTTCGGGCGACTGTTTGTTCTGTATGTGGTGTTTCCTGCATGACTCATTTTTGTACTTTTATTATCACAACAGTGTTGCTTGTGCCGTGTGGTGGCCGTAAAAAGTCTCCCCGTACACGTAATCGATGTTGTTATCATTCTCTTGCAGGATATGCAAGTAACATACACAACTCTCATTCGCCTCTTACATCATCATAAGTATGTCATGCACCTCGTGCTAGGTGTTGTGTTCACCAACAATTTGATGCACATGGTAGCTACACTAATGTAATTGACGTGTTGATGAACACAATACAGGTGCCCCTCTATCACTTTCCAATATGAATAAAGTTAAAATACCCCTGATAGAACTGAAAGCTATAAATATGCAATCTGTGTCGTCTGTACAAGTACCTAGAAATATTTCTAATTTCTCTTCCCTTCAACCTTATGTTCGTTTAAAACAACTTAATCTTCAGTCGGCATCATCTTTTCACATACCATCTCTTTCTATTAATAAATGTTTTTTCAATGGACCAAGAGTTGTACTTTCACCTTTAAAATCTGTTATCCAAAATGTTTCTTCTATTCGTAAACGGTCCTTATACAAGCGACACAGAGTGTATCCGATTATCCAAAAGTGCTTTGCTAAGAGGTGCATATGTTGTAGTAACATTTACAGTTAATGGTAGAACATTTAATGTCAATATAAACTCAGACGTTGATTGTACTACTACTAACGTTATTTATGTTTTAACTTGAACGCGCCTAGTTGTGGTATACAGTACGTAGGACAAACAGGACGTGCTTTGAAGACTCGATTTCGTGAGCATGCATATCAGTGTCGAAATCGTAAAATAACTTTTTTTTTATACCAACACTTTCGGAAATCTGGCCATTCTTTTAAAGATGTTTTAGTACAAATTGTTGAGCATATAACATATGATAAGGATGCTACTAGTAGCTTTAAATCGAAAGCTAGATTTATATCTGAATTAAATTGGATCAAAAAATGCAAAAACCTTTTCCTTTAGAATTGAATGATAATATTTACCAGACTGGAAATATTTCAAAAGAACCTGATATAGATATTTTTCAATTTTTTCTATAAGAAAACCCAAATCTCGATCACATGGCATTCGCAAAAATGGTAATATTAAACGAAATTCTCGCTTGAAAATGACTTTTCTTGATCTACATACTTTACGTCTAACTTCTGGTAAACATGCCATGCTTTCTAGACTTTCCTCCTTATCTATATCTTCATTAAAAGAAATTGACGAGCAAGCCGATGAAATTATTTTTAGATCAGATCCTCTCATAGGATCGGCTAGTTTGATACAAAGCTTTACTCTACATGTTCTCAGACCGCACATTGACAAATTATCTGAACACCAAAGATTCTTCTTGAAAATTCCTTTTGTTAATAAAGGTATTGATTTTATTGACCTCCAACGTATTTTTAGAGACAAAAATGTAATTGACACTATTCCTAAATACTTTAAAAATACAGAACCACCTATCATCTGCTACAAATATAACAAACCCATCAGAAATACAATTTTCAACTATGATAAAATTGTGGACGATCTTAATATTAATGATAATATTCTTGGTAATTGAGATTGCATCACCTCAAAATTTTGCTATTCTTCGGCTGGTCATGTGATTACTCGTAATTTTGAGATAATTAAAGATAAATGTCTACGATCTCTTTTGAATAAATGTCCCAAATATAGAATACCATCCTTGATAGATTTTAACTCTTGTCGAGTTCAGATTGCGGAGGCTTTACAAATTTTTTAGTATTAAATGGTATCGAAGAGAATGTTCTTTCTAGTTGGAAAAAACTAATTTTTGATATAATTGACAAACGCATTTCCTTTTATAACTCTAATAAACAATTTCTTCCACTTAAACCTAGAATTTCTTTCATCTTTTAGACATCTTAAAAAGGGTTTACAGGATTTCCATTCAAAATACGTTTTTGTTCCTGCTGATAAGGCATCGAATAATGTGATTATTATTTGACGCTTACATTATATCGATGTCTTGAAGCAGGAAATTATTAATACCAAGTCATACATTTCAGTTACTACTGACGAAAAGACCATCGTTTCAGACCATGTCAAAAAGTGTGAACAACTTGGAACCGATATAAAATTACACAACATAAACTTCCTACAATGTATTGGTTACCAAAACTACATAAAAACCATATAAAGCGCGTTTCATTGCAAATTGTAGTTCATGTACAACTACTAAATTGTCTATACTTTTAACTTCTACGAAGGTAAAGGAACATGTAAAATTCTACTGTGATAAGACTTACGAAAATTCTGGAATAAATCTCTTCTGGTCTATTGCGAACTCTTCAGAAGTCTTAAACAAACTTAAGAACAAAAGGTATCTTGCATCCACTGTAAGCACGTACGATTTTTCTACTCTGTACACAACTCTTCCTCATATTTTAATTAAGGATAAGCTTACTAACTTAATCCAGAAAGTATTTGCCCGGGAAAAACATCATTCCTGGCATGTAATGCTGAAAAAGCTTTCTTTACTGACGAGCAAATGAAATATTACACCAATTGGACGTGCACAGAAGTTTGCGAATCACTAACCTTTCTTTTGGATAACATATTTGTACGTTATGGGAATGCTATATACCGTCAGGTAATTGGTATTACTTTTGTTTGTCTTGTATCTTTGTGCTTGTGTTTTGTTTATGTTTGTCTCTGGTGCTCGTGTATTTGTTGGTGTTTTCTGTGTTCTTCTCGTGTGTTTGCATGTGTTTGGTTGTGTGTGTGACATGCTGTCTATTGATGTGTTGGTGGTGATTGCGTCTTGTATGTGAATTTCTACTGTATGTGTGTGTATGAGTATAAATTGCTATGCTTTCTGTAGGTGTTTTGGTGATAGTGGCGTTTTGTGTGTGGCTTTTTCTGCTTGACTTTACTACTTTTTCATTCCTATGGGTACGAATTGTGCACCACTTGTCGCAGATTTGTTTTTGTACTGCTATGAGAGAGATTTCATGTTGCGTTTGAATCCTCAATTACAAGAAGATGTTATAAAAGCCTTCAATGAAACTTGTCGATATTTGGATGATATTTTTAACTTAGATAACCCTGTCTTTGATGCTCTAATTCCTACAATTTATCCTAAAGAACTCAGATTGAATAAAGCTAACCCGTCCGACAATTATGCAGCGTTTCTTGATCTAGACCTTAAAATTGATTATGGAATGATTTCGTCTAAAATATATGACAAAAGAGATGATTTTGATTTTAATATTGTAAATTTTCCTCATCTTGACGGGGATGTTCCCCGTGCTCCATCTTACGGGGTTTATATATCTCAACTTATTCGTTTTGCTAGAGCTTATTCATCTATTGACGATTTTAACAGTGAAATCTCATTTTAACTGAAAAACTGCTTCAGCAAGGATATAGATACCATAAACTAAGAAAAACTTGTTCTAAATTTTACTATCGAAATCTCTGGCTTATTGGCAAGTACCAATGCAATCTCAAGACGCTTCTCCGAAACGGTATTTCACATCCATAATTTTATGGTGATGTGATTTACAAACTTCGTAAAATTATTGGACATACCCATTTTCTCACTTTGTTCATCAAATATGTTAAAAAATTCATTAAAAAGGGATATGATCCTGTAGTACTACAACATACTGCATGTTTGGTTGTCAACCCTTTTACAGTTGGCAATCACGCTGGCCTCTTTGCATGTACGCCGACAAGAAAGGTTTAGTACTCTATGAAGGCGACCTCTTAAATCCAAAAATGGAAGGAGAACGTCGGATATCTGTACTATTTCGTTTTTGTCGTACCCTTTATTACCCTTTATTACCCTTTATTACTTTTCTACATTAACTCTGTTTGCAGCTCAATCATTGAGTACACTAGCGATAGATGGATACAGTTTGTTCACTTAAATGTTTTTGTTATACATGCACTTTACCACTGTATTTACCGTCGCGGTTGTTGTAGATTAGTCGGAGAGGGGATACGTTTATTTACACTGTTTGTCTTTTAGGGTGGGGATGGAATAAGTGTGAGGTTGGGCGCCCATAAACCGGTTTAATCCCCCAGTGACTTTTGTCACTGACCGTTCCAAGGCGGTACTTCCGTCTTCCCCCTATTGTATGTTTGTTTTGTCTTTGTGCGTCTCTTGATGTTTTTATAGTTATGTACATTTGCTGTTTCCTTGTGTTGCTGTTCGGGCGACTGTTTGTTCTGTATGTGGTATTTCCTGCATGACTCATTTTGTACAAAAATATCGTACATTTAAAAAATCGTCATACCAAATGATAGAAAAAAATAAAGTTTTATTAATGATAGAATAAATAAAGTTTTATCTATTACTTTGTGTTTTAATATGGTACCAGAATAAAGGACTTATTTGTCACATAAAGACGAATTCTGAAAAATAATCAGGTTTTGCTTCTCCTGAAAAGTAGTGATTTTCATTATACATGGTTATGTCAGCACAGCGACGAATTATATATATATATAGATAGATATATATCTTTACCTAAATAATAGACAGGTACCATGAATATATAAAGCTAATGTGCAAAACAATGGCGTTATAAACAAGTGAATTTGTCAATACAAAAGGTGTAGAATCAGATTAAATAATTTCACAAGCAATGTGAGTATACCCTGAACTTAAAGAAATCGCTTGGTCTGTGTCTGGCGTAGAAAAGCGTCTATTTGAGGGAAATAAATAATGCATGTGGTTACTCACCGGCTTTGCATGATGCAACTCACCGGCTTTGCATGATGCACTTAATGGGTCGTATACAAAGACATTGTTACACATGCAGGCGTCTTGATCAGGGTCGCAAACGCGTGGTTCCTGGCTAGCACAAGGTTGGTTGTGTTTGTCTAAAATACATAAGTCAATGAAAAAAGAGTAAAAATATCCTGAAAGTGGGAGCTCCTTCAAAAGCAACAGTAGCACTGTGAAAAGACAAAATCGCAGAATAATAACATCAAACCTAATGATCCCGAAGGACCAGAAAATATAACAACACTGAGAATGAAGTACGGGGTGACTTTTTACGACCGTCTGCAATTTTTTCTTTCACATTGCTACTTTTGCGCTCGAAGGACATCCACGTTCAGAATATATGTACTTAATAACAGCAGGTGTTAAGTGCTTGTGTTGCGGTCGTAACAAGTCAACCAGTACTTCATTCTCAGCAAACCATTTCACCAGTTAAGGTCATGGTGACCTTGACCTTTGAACTAGTGACCTCAAAAACAACAGGGCTCATCTAGATGACATGACCAACCACCTAAGCAAATTTGAAGATCCTAAGCTAAACCATTGATCAGAAACCATTTTACCAGTTAAGGTCATCTGACCTTGACCTTTGACCTAGTGACCTCAAAAACAATAGGGTTCATCTAGTGGTCATGACCAACTACCGCAGCAAGTTTGAAGATTCTATGCCAAACCCTTGAGCAGTTATTGATCGGAAATCATTTAACCAATTAAGGTCATGGTGACCTTGACCTTTGACCTAGTGACATCAAAAATAAAAGGGATTATCTAGTGGTCATGACCAACCACTACAGCAAATTTGAATATCCTAAGCCCAACCCTTGGGCAGATATTCATCGCAATCCATTTCACCAGTTAAGGTCATAGTGACCTTGACGTTTGACCTAGGGACCTAAAAAACAACAGGGCTCATCTAGTTGTCATGACAAACACCTAAGCAAATTTGAAGATCCTAAGTCAAACTCTGGAGCAGTTATTGATAGGAAACCATTTAACCAGTTAAGGTCATGGTGACCTTGACCTTTG